>JAYEPQ010000016.1:9336782-9419282 GCA_036321105.1 Dracaena cambodiana
AACTATTCATAAGTGTCTGACGTGATCTTCGCCAGTCTTGGAATATACTAATATATCATCTATGAATACCATAACAAATTCATCCAAATATGGAGCATCCATTGGATTCATTGAGTTCATGAAATAGTTGATGAATTCGTCACTTCAAAAGGTATCTCTAAAATTTAATAATGTCTATATCAAGTTCGGAAAGCCATCTTAGGACTATTTGACTCTTTCACCTTTACTTGATGATATCCAGACCTAAGATCCAAATTAGAAATATTTTGGCTGCACTAAACTAATCAAACAAATAATTAATCCTCGTTATAGGTACCGATTCTTAATAGTGACACTGTTTAAATCTCTATAATCAATGCACAATCTCTTGCCTCCCACCTTTTTAGTCAAAAGTATGGTGCACCCCAAAATGAAGTACTTGGTCTGATAAAATTTTTAACTTCAAATTCATCTAACTAGTCCATCACTTCCTATTGCTCTGCTAGACCTATTCAATATATGTCCTGAAAAATATTACTGTACTAGGACTGAGGTCAATAGCGACCTTCATTGTCCCATCTGATGGTAATCCCAACAAATTCTCAAGGACGTCTATGAACTCTAGCACTACTTGAATCTGAGTTGTGATGGCATTCAAATAAGCTAATATCCCCTCCACAAGATGAGCTCTAAACTCTGTTGACTTTATGATATTGTTGCCTCCAACAAACTGAATTTATTCCAAATAACTATGTGGAAAGTACTAAGACAATTCATTCCAAATATCACATCAAATCCATGAGTGTTAATAGATAGGAGATTGTCATAAAATTTCCTCTTATAAACCACTACCAAACACAATCTACACATTGAATGGAAATAATACTATATTCTCCGTACGTATAATCCCATTAACATTTAGGTTCTCATAGGGTAGAGCAAACACTAATAGATAATAATAACAAAAGTAAACATATACATACATACATACACACACACACACATACACATACATACATACATATATACATACACAACTGTGTTTAATCTGAAATGATTTAACAAAATTAAGTTGACTTCATGTTTGTTAACTGTGATGATATTCAAGTCTACTCAAATCACTTAAACCAACTTAGATAGTCTGGACACTGTACCAATTATAATGTCCCACTATCTGTAACATGGATAGCTGGAATGTTTAATGGCGAGTGATAATTCAACTAGCCCCAACAAGCATTTCAATCATATTGTAGTAGAAATATGGGTAATAAACAACACTATATTTTTCATCAAATAAAATCCAATAAGATGTAGCTACAATAATTATCTCAATAACAATGAAAGTGTGTCAATCAACACCAAATAATGTGATATATGCACTTATTGCATAAATCTAATAATAAGATAATCCACTAATAAGAAAATAGTAAAATAAATGGTTAATAGATCTTTCAGCTTTGCCTGCTCCTGAAATCACATTAAGTCCTACTCTCTTACTAACTAATCTTTAAATAGAGATATGCTTACGGTGATGCGAAACCAAGCTCATCAATAGTAAAATTATTTGAAATAGTAATATCCAACATATGTATAATCATACATAATTAGAACAGTGAAAAATCTTTTGTCAATATCAAACTATGTTTCTTAACATTAATCTTTCAGTTAATATTTTCATATTACATAATTAAAAAATAATATAATATGAACTTGGTTGTCCTGAACGCATCTCCGTCGACTCCTAGAAAGGATGTAGTAATTTTGTTCGAACCCTATCACGATCCTCCCATATAGGAAATAGTGACAGTTTTAATCGGAGCCTATCCGAATCCTCCTAAAAGAAAAACAGTAGTACAATTATATTCTGTCATCAAATCACATAAATCCCTTATTTCCTCCAAACCTGGTGCATGTCTAATTCAGTATCAGAAGTCCAATAAATTCAGTCCAGTATGCAGCTTGATGATCATCATTAGAGATTGGTATTAGTAATAAGAGTTTAGTATCAGTAACAATCACAATAGCAATAAGGATTAGTTTAGTAATATAGTAGTTAATGATCTATCACCAATCACATGATATAATAGTTTGATATTCGGTCGATATCTTATAATGTTATGTTTTAGTATTCATTGAGTTTCAAATCATGTAACAATAGAAAAAATAATTCAGTTATTGATCATGGTCTAATACTTTCTTCATGTTATTTACCATAATTTCAATCAATCTTTCACCATATAAACAATCAATAAAGAATATATAACATAATGCAATGGCTAGGGGCACTATCGATAGGACCTAACCACTATTGATATTGAAGCTCAATCATTGTTGTGCCAATCAGGCACAGAGATGTTGTCGCGACTGCTATAAAAATTGATGTTGACAACACATTTTATTTATTATCCCAGAGCCTGGCTGATGAAGCCCTTGTTGAAGGAACCATCGAAAGTGCTTTGACTTAAAAGAACACTAAGGTTATTCTCTAACCTTTTTCAAAGATTTTCTTTATAAAAATTTAGTCTTCATCTATATACTTTAAATTAAAACTATAAAGTATCGTGATAAATATGATTTCATATATTAATGCATATAGAGATTGTATCTTTGGTCAAGATCTATAAACCCCGTTCTTTTACATGTTTATCTTCTATAAAAATCACACCTCTAGAAACATAAACACATAATTCCATTATTAACTAAATTAAAAACTATATAAAAGATAAAATGTAATCATTAGCATGCTTATATTTATTTCAAAAATTCACTTAGTATGGGTTGGAGTGATCTAGAGTATACTGTCGAAATGACGTCAAGATCTCTATGAAATCTCCAAGAATTACCCAGGCTCAACTCATTTTTTCTTCCTCCCTTTCTCTGTATTTTCTCTATGTGTTTATCCTCTTTTGGCTACATTTAAGCAAGGGATAGGGCTATACCTAAACTATCCATTTTTATAGGATTTTGGTTTCTATTTAGATTTAATATCTAATAAAGATAGAATCTACTGGTGTTGACAAAAACAAAATCATGCATGAATCCTCATAAAAGCAGGAGTTACATTCCATTGAGTGGTTTGAAATAGGGGTTATACCTCATTTAATTAAAATTAAAAATGGGGGTTACACCTCCATTATCTCCAAATGAATGAGGGTTTAAATCCCTATTAAAAAGGGGATTTTAATATGGTCAATTAAACCAATATTAAATCCCCAAATTCCTATAAAAAGTCAAGAAGACTAAAAGAGATGATTCACACACCTATGTCGGGAGGACCTCTATGAGATAATCCCACCTCTAGTGCAAGAAAAATAGAGATTCTTATCTCTTAAAGAGTTTTACTCTTTCATATTTATCATCAAGAGATTTCTATCTCTTAATGAGTTTTAACTATTTCTTAATCTAGATATTTTATCTCTTAAAGACTTCTACTTTTTCATTATCATAGCCATGCAAGGCTATTTCAATTCCAAGGGTTCAGTGTTAAAATTATCAATGGAAAACTGTTTGCCATAAAATTGTAAATGATTCTCTATTGAGCTATTTCAATAAAAGATCACTATTTTAACGGTTTTCCATTTACAGAAGATGAGGAAAAATTAAATTCCTCTTTATTTAAAACTGGGTTCTGATGTAGCTGTGGAGGACGATCTTACTCTCCGTTGACACTCCACAGAAACTCTTTCAATTGGCAAAAAAACTCTGGACTTCTGATCACAAAGGTGATCGATCCCTTCTCTTTCTGTTTTTCTGCTTGTTATAGGGGTTTTAGGGCAACATCCCCATTTCATTCGTTTGACCATTAGCCTCAGTACTCAAGAAGTGCCATCATATTCGTTAGGTAGTTACTCCCACGATCGAAATAATACCGCTACATTCATTTGGCAGTTGGCTCCATGATCCGAGGTGGCAACTCCCCTTCTTCGAGTCAGGTGACTTTGTATTAAAACCCTCCCCGGAAGCTATGGGTATTATCATGAATCTTAGCATTAGATTTTCGGATCTGTTCTGTCGTAGCTGAGTTGCGAACCTTGAACTTTAGGTTCGTGGATCTTACTGAGTTGCGGATCTCAAACCCTAAATTCGCAGATCTGCTTCATTTTTAACAGATGACTCTAGAATTTTTTGCCTACAAAACTTCCTCCAAAGTTTTCAAAACTCTCATGATTCTCTGAGATGTTTTGGAATACTTTGGATATAACATTCTCCTTTGATGTGACGTAGGATTCTGTATTAGAATCTGCATCTTCTATATTTTTGAGAGTGAAATTCTATATTAGAACTTTCAATTGAGGGCAGCATGATCCTGTCTCAATATTTTGAACTCTCATTTTGAAAGGAGTACAACTCTATATTAGCGTCGTGAACTTGCTGCTTTTGAAGGAAAATGTGACTCTGTGTTAGGGCCACAATTTTCAACTCTTGAAGAAAATATAACTCTGTACTAGGGTCACAAATTTTTGTTTCGAAAGGAACATAACTCTGTATTAGGGTCGCGAACTTTCATTTTTAAAGGAGAAAACAACTCTGTATTAGGGTCGTGAACTTTTATTTTTGAAGGAGAAAATGACTCTTGATGTGATAAATTACTGCAAGCGCACAGTGTCGGTGTAATGCTGTACAATAATTTATCACATCAAGTTTTTAGCGCCGTTGCCGGGGATCGACGGTGTTTTTCTTGCTTTTTCTGACGTTTTACGGGATTAACAGTATGTGTTGAGTGTGTAGGAATAAGAAAGTGCAGATACAGGAAATTAAACATGACTAAATAAGCATTGGGAGTGCACTGAAGCAAGTAGAGTCCAAGGCTCCTTGATTTGGCCGCCAATCAGCGGCAAAAATTGCCATTTGATGGCCCTTCCGGTACAAAACCCAACAAATCTTTCCTGATATCTGTCCCTGCTTCTGTAAAAAATACAAAAAAATATTTATAAACAGTAGGAATCACATTTTTATTTGATCATATCTATTCCACCGTTTTATCTCTCCACTACACCCCACTTCTTGCATTAGTTTAGAAAATTCACGTATACACTCACGATCGCTGGTTCATGCCATATAGGACCGTTGATCAATTTGGTCGGTTTGTGAGATCAGATTTGTTTATGGGAGCCAAGATAGACCAACTGATCCCGATCCTTCAGGATAGATGTTACCCGTTGCGTACATCACTTCCATCATGCATAAAACTTCCACATGCAGCAGGTAATCACTATGAGTTAAAGCCACAGTACATTAATATGCTTCCTAAATTCACTGGTTCTGATTCAAAAGAAGCATATCTCTTTATCAGTGAATTTCAGGAAGTATGCGTGATGATAAAACTGCAACACTTATCGGAGGACGCAATTAAGCTCTGCTTCATCCCCTTTGCACTTAAGGATAATGCCAAGAAGTGGTTGTATACTATACCTACTGATTCAATCACTACTTGGGATGAATTCGTTACGATGTTTCTTAAGAAGTATTATCCCACGCATAAGAGGGCAAGGATATGAAATACAATCAATCAATTCCATCAAGTGCCAGGAGAACCCTTCTGGAAATACTTAGAACGGTTTAAACACTTTTTAGCTTAGTGCCCCCACCATGCGTTAGAAAAGTGGTGGTTATATCAAATCGTGTACGAAAGACTCGATTACACATCCAAAACTCTTCTTGAATCCATGTGTCAGGGGGAGTTTATGAGGGAAAACGAGGATGACGCATGGGACTTTCTTGAGGACCTATCGTAGAAGAGTATGCAGTGGGAGAGTCCCGTTGAGAAGTCCAGTGCATCAACTTTTGCACATAAGGGTGGGATTCATAGCGTCAACAGCTCTATAGCTATCGAAGCTAAGATGGCAGCCCTTATGAGGAGAATTGAGGCACTGGAGACTCCTAGTGCTCCACCAATGGGTTAAGTAAATCAAATTCAAGTTCCCATATGTTTTAATTGCAGAGCTCCGAATCATGTTATGGAGGAGTGTCCATTATTAATGAATCCTATAGGTCCCACACTTGAGCAGGCTAACGCCTTATATCAACAACCCATGAACAATCCTTATGCTCGTACATACAATCCTGGCTGGAGGAATCATCCAAATCTATTATGGGGTCAAGGGCAATATCAGGGGGCCTCTAACCCTAACATGCAGCCTCCAGCCACTGGTCAATTTTCAAGACCAAATGTGCATGCTTATCAATACCCAAACACTTCAAATTATAGGAACAACCAGAATAGACTATCTACACAAAACCACTCAAATCCACAACAGGGGTCTAATATTGATCAAGAAAAGTGACTTTAGTCACTTAAGAAGTACGTTGAAAATCTTCTCAAGTCTCATTCCAAATTTGACACGCATATGTCCAACCTTGACACACACATGCAAAATCTTATGAAAGTATCAACTGACTTTATTTAAAGTGCAGGTCAGCAACTGCTCGTGAACTCTCAATCTATAAAAAATATAGAGCAGCAGGTTGGACATTTAGCAAATCAGATGAGTGAATGTGGCCAAGGTACCTTTCCAAGTCAATCCATAACGAACCCTAATGCCAGTTCCTCAAACTCCAATCAGT
This sequence comes from Dracaena cambodiana, assembly GCA_036321105.1. Lineage (NCBI taxonomy): Eukaryota > Viridiplantae > Streptophyta > Magnoliopsida > Asparagales > Asparagaceae > Dracaena > Dracaena cambodiana. The sequence continues at coordinate 9,343,326 of JAYEPQ010000016.1, forward strand.
CGCATGTCCACCAATGTAATGCTATTCACACCTTAGATCTGACAAGCAAGTGGACAATAATGTAGCCATGCCCCCTGATCCAACTCCTACTATCTCGCAGGCTACACCATCTCTTCCACCCCTTTCTCCACAACCATCCCCATCACCTCCATCATTGTCACATACTCCTTTGGAAGAACCTATTCCTAAACCGAAAATACCATATCCCAATTGGCTTAGGAAGCCTTCACCGCAAGTAGAAAAGATTATTAAAATATTTCAGCAGGTGAAGGTTAATATTCCATTTCTTGATATTATACAACATGTTCCTACTTATGCTAAATTTCTCAAGGATTTGTGTAGTAAGAAACGAGCAAGAAACGTTCCTGAGATAGTTTTTACTGCAAATATATCACATATCCTCTCTAACTTCTTGCCTATCAAGTACAAAGATCCAGATTCCCCTACAATCTCATGCATTATTGTGAACACTACATTTGATAGGGCATTGCTTGATTTAGGGGCAAGTGTTAACTTGCTTCCTTACACTATTTATCAGCAACTGGGGTTAGGAAAACTTCAACCTACCAAGCTCACATTACAGCTAGCTGATCGTTTGATTAAGAGACTACTTGGTATGGTTGAAGATGTGCTCATTAAGGTTGGCAAGTTTATCTTTCCTGTAGACTTCATTATCTTAGAAACTGAGCCGATCTCCAATCTAGAAATCAAATTCCTGTTATCTTAGGTAGACCATTCCTTACTGCATCAAATGCGTTAATTGATTGTAGGAGTGGCCTCATGAAGTTATCATTTGGGAATATGACTGTGGCATTGAAAATATTTAATATGGATGAGCACGCAACGAGCTCCCTCATTGAGGTCAACATGATTCACGATTTGCATTCTCATTTGACCTCTTGCACTGATGATAAACCCTCATTTGAGCAAATATTCAAAGATGAGCTCATGTTATTAGAAGAATTGACACATATTGATTCTATGTATGATGATACTTATGCAAGTGTGCCATCGAATTATGAGCAAACTTTTGAGGATTTGTTTGTAGAGGAGCTCGCATTACTTCGTGAGCTAGAAGAGCCACTACAACGTTCACTTGATCCTATAGCACTCTTCTCATCTCATGATATTTCTGCATATATGCTTGTTACTAATGATGATTGGCAAGTTTATATAAAGAATTCTTTAACCCAATTGTTAATACTTACATGTGGACAAAGAGAAAGCGAGGACGGTATAAGAAGCAGATAGGTAATCTCGTGACTTGTAGGAGGTTGATGAGATATAATAATGCACTCACTTCACGTTTAAAACGCACACACTATGAAAGTGAGAAGCGATCAAGAGGTCGTAACCGCTCTCCATTCGTTAATAGGGTGATGATATTGAGATCGTAACTTTTGCGACTCTCATTATTTGTATAGTATTTGTATAATAGCTTTCATATTTGTTTTACCACACTTGGTTTGTGTATGAGGGTATACACAAGTTTAGGTGTGGGGGAGTAGTTTTTAGGAGATTTTTATTTTTTAGGATTTTTAGGATTTTATTTTTATTTGTAGGATTTTTTTTTTTAGATTTTTGGGTTTATTTGTTTTAGACTTTGGATAGTTTTTAGGGTAACTTAAAAAAAAATTTGAGAAAAAAAACTTATTTTCATCAATAGATCAACCTAATTACAGATAAAAGAACAAATTTAGATTTGAAATTGGATAGGAGAGTAGATTGGATGATACACTTTGAATTTTATGAAAAAAGACTAAAATCCAAAAAATAAATATTGCTAACAGTGATTTTGAGGTAAGTATACATCTACTTTTTTTTCACTTCATAATAGTTTATTAGGTTAAGGATAAAGATAATAACAATTGAGTAAGTTTTCTCTCTCTAAAAAAAAAGAAAAAAAAAGAAAAAAGTGAGAATAAAAAAAATGGAGTGAGTCTGGTATTAAGGCAATAGTCTCGAGAGTGATAAAATAATGGGGTGCGCCTGGTATTAAGGCAATAGCCTCAAGAGTGAAAAAAAAGAGTATAATTTAAGTAATCAGGTACTTTGCACCTAAGTAAGCGTAAATATTTGCATTAAAGTTGAAATATTCTAAAAAAAAAAGAAAAAGAAAAGAAAAGAATATTAACCAAGTAATCGGATATGTTGCGCCTAAGCAAGCGTGAATATTCGCATGAAAGGCGAAATATTCTTAAAAAAAAAGAAAAAAGAAAAAAAAAGAAAAAAAGAAAAGGAAAGAAAATTTATTATGAGAGAGGAGATGAATCATGAGTTAGAATTCGAGTCCAAAGCCGAAGTAGACTATCTCACGTGCATATAGATGTATAGGAGCCAATTGATCATCTGTTAGTGGGTATTAAAAGATAGAATTTTAATTTTTGATTAAAATGATAAGTGTATCTGATATGACGCTCGATTTGAAAATTGATAATCCAAATGCGTTTTGGAGTTTGTATATTAGTGAGATTAATTGATGAAAATATCATTTTAAAAAAACGAATTTTCTTTCTTTTGTATAAAATTTCTATTTTTCTTGATTTTTTGTTATCCTTATTTTTCTTTTCTTTATTCCTTAATCTATTTTCTTCATGAATTTTGTGGGTATATTCACTGCAAACCCACACGAGACACAACTCGTCCACTAGGGTAACCTAGGGTTTTAAATGCTTGTTGCACGTGCTAAGTACAGTCGCGATTCCTGCAAAAGTGAGTTAGGATTTTTATTTTTTTTATGTTTAGATTTTGCTCAAGGACTAGGAAAAGATAGATGTGGCGTGTGATGAGTATCATATATTATATTTTTCCTCCCATATTTTATCTACTTTTGTATATAAATAAATGCTATGCGGGTATTTTTAGTGTTTTTTTTTCAGGTAATCCGATTTGTACAAGGAGATGGCATTAAATCAAAATTGGAGTAGGAAATCAAAATCCGAAAAGTTTTCAAAGTGAGCAAAATTACGAGACTACTATGCTGCAGAGACTCAAAATCAAATACAGTCAGGAATTTAAAACTTACAAGATAAGTGTTTCAAGGGAAAAAAAATTTCAAGATTTTTTTGGCTTTATTAAGCCGCTATTTAGCGGTTTAAGCCGCTAATTGGCGGCCCAATGGTGGACTTACATGTGGAGTTTTCTCCAGTGGCTTCATTGTAATTGTATAGTTTTCAGTTCTGCTAGAATTAGGGTTTGATTTCCGAAGTTTATATATTGGTCGTATCCTTGTATTCGAAAAGAGGATCCTGAAGTTTTGTACTCGTTTTAAAATTAATAAAATTAGGCTTTTGTTGAAGGGGTGGCGGCCACAATACCGTGCTCCAGAGGTAAGCCATTGCTTTTAGTTTTTTATTTGCTTTCTATATAGAATTAATTGCTTTCTACTTTAGGTTTTATTGCTTTCAAGATTAAATTTATTTGCTTTCATGAATAAAGATTTGATTTTGCTTATTAGGAATATGAGTGGCTAATTTTCATTAGCCCTATGATGTAGATAAAATTAGTTTAATAGATCTAACATGGATAGATCTAACATAAAATTAGTCTAATTATGATTTTTCTATAAATAAATAAAAGATGGAGTTCACAAATCATAATTCTTTGATAGATTATGCTTAATTAATATTTTGATAATCTATACTTAGATGAAGTTTGGAATTCTTATTCTTTATTTGTTTTTAGAATTATCAATAGAGATTTTCCTATAAATAAATTGACTTGAATAAATATGTATATCTGATTTCTTTGATATGTTATACTTAAATTAGGTTTCTTGATAGCCTATGCTTAGATTAGGGTTTGAAATTTATTTCTTTTCTTTTGTTTATGAGATTTTCTATTTGATATAATTTGTTTTTAAGAAAAGTATTCTCTTTAATGGTCTATACTTGCACATCACTTGATAGGTCATACTTAGGGGCACTCAATTAAAATCAAATTAAAAAGATCATATTTTTAATATGTTACTTAACCGTGCATAAATAAAAAGTTAGGAAGAAAGCGATAATTCATTGTTAGACTATTATTCTAATGGATTCGAGATCCTAGGCTAACCTCTAGAACTTAAACTAATCTTCTCTCGATCTAAAATCTCATAGTTAGTCCATTAGACTAAGGAAAGAGTAAGAAATCGCAAAATACCTTAGATCCCTATGGGACGACTTGTACAGCGCTACACCGATACTGTGCGCTTGCAATAATTTATCACATCAAGTTTTTGACTGTTGACGCTATTGCCTTAATACCAGGCGCACCCCATTATTTTATAACTCTCTTTTTTCTCTTTTTTTTTCTTTTTTTTTATAGAAAATCATGTCTTTATTATTTTATTCAAGAAGAAAATACTACAGAGCAATTAAATGGTGGATCCTAATTTCTTCTACATCCTAGAGCTAAACTAATTAGTTACACATGATTCTAGAAAGTAATAAAATATAATCTAGAAAGCAAATAAATTTATACTAGAAAGCAATAAAACTATTTAAAAAGCAAATAAAGATTAGTAAGCAATAACTTACCGCTGGAGTACAGTATTGTGGCCACCACCCCTTCAGCAAAATCCTAATTTTATTAATTTTAAAATGAGTACAAAAGTTCAGGATTCTCTTTTCGAATACAAGGATACGGCCAATATATAGGTTTCGGAAATCAAACCCTAATTCTAGTAGAACTGAAAAACTATACAATTACAATTAAGCCACTAGAGAAAACTCCACATGTAAGTCCACCATTGGGCCTCCAATTAGCGGCTTAAACTGCCGAATAACTGCTTAATAAAGCCAAAAAAATCTTGGAACTTTTTTCCCTTGAAACACTTATCTCGTAAGTTTTAAATTCCTGACTGTATTTGACTTTGAGTCTCTGCAGCATCATAGTCTCGTAATTTTGCTCACTTTGGAAACTTTTCGGACTTTGATTTCCTACTCCAACTCTTATTTCATGCCATCTCCTTGTACGAATCGGATTACCTAAAATAGACACTAAAAATACCCGAGTAGCATTTATTTATATACAAAAGTAGATAAAATATAGGAGAAAAATACTATATATGATACTCATCAACTCTGTATTAGGGTCGCAGAGTTTCATTTTTGAAAGAGAAAATGACTCTATATTAGAATCGCGAACTTTCATTTTTGAAGGAGAAAACGACTCTATATTAGGGTCGCGAACTTTCATTTTTGATTGTGGAAAATTCGGAAGGCAGTTACTTTATATGGCTTAGGAATTGAGACGTTCTCTGAGCCGCATTAAATGTAAAGGTACTCACGAGATTCGGGCTAGAGATCACGTCTATCTGAAGATCTCGGCCGTCAAATCATCTGTTATATAATCTCAGTTTCATAGAATAGGGCATTTCTAACTTATTTCTGAGAAATTTGAACTCCAAGCTTTTCTTCAAGGTTTTCAAGGCTTTTCATATTCGGCCTCCGTTAACCTCTGATTTTTCTCGTGAAAGATTTCTTTAATCTGTAAAAGATACCGAAGAAAGCTTCCTCATCTGATGCTTTTGCAAGTAGTCATCGGGACACTCGGACCACTTCTAGTTCCATAGTGGTTCTGCAGGAACCCTTGGTTGGAAGTAAGACGATTCTTTTTTTGGAAAGTCTTCTGTTTTTTTTCTTTCTTTTGTTTTGATCTCAAAATCTTCTTTGCAGTTGATTACGCTTTAAACTCTTGGCCGAAAGACCATTATTTTGATTTTTCTGGCGGCTATGACGGGAAGAGGGAGTTTAGGTTCAGCCAAACTTTTCCAAGTTGTACAGCATCCGGTGGCTAAGAAAGAGAAAGTAAAATTCTCAATCCTATTTACTCAATATTGTGAGATTGATAACTGCTGCTCCTTTCGAAGGGAACAACTGAACTTTATTGAATAAACCTGCTTTCCTATTTAGTGAGCACCTCTTGGCACCTGACGATGGTCTGGATGACGGAGATTACAAATGGCTTCGCCAAGTTAACAGTCATAACTTGTTCCTTCCCAACATGGAGCGATCTTACCCATTTCTATTTTTTCAATCTCTTTCCATTCCTAGGCAAATGGATTGGCATTTAAATAAACCGCAAGATGGTGTCTTGCTAGGGGCATTCAATTCACTAGGTGCTTTCCCTCGTTGTACTGGGAAGCATTTTTTTCAGATTGTCTCCTGGGTCTTTTAAAAATTTTCCTATAGGTGAAACACCCGTAGTTGCCCAGACTTTCCTGCACCAGTTTGTTAATGCGCAAGGGAAATTTCCAATCCAAGACTTTCGTCCTCCTGGATGGGTTCACTGTTCTTTGAAAGCGGAGTGGGCAATCTTGACTGACTTCTTTCTGAGAGCTTTCAGAGATCAGTTCCAGCATGTGAATCTTTACCGCGCTATTAAGGTGATTCAGCACGGCATTCCTGCTAGTCGATTCCATTTCTTTTCTTTGTTGGAATTGTATAACTCTGATACTTGTACAATCTTCTCTCCCATGGCGAATTGGGCTTTGCCCTGCATAAGATGCATGAAATCTCAGAGCTACCTATGGGAGACATCCCATATGAACAGTATGTCCCTACCGGGGAAGAGCTTCATTCATTGAAGACTCGAGACCCTATGGTCTATAATACTTATTGGGAATTGCTTTGCCACTATCACATTTGTACTCATATGTTTGGCACCCGCACTGTAAAGCAAAAGAAGTGGATGCAATATCTTCTTCCGAATTTTTCAAAGAATAGACCCAATTTTACTCGTCTCCCTCTGGTTTCTGAAAAGGAGGTTGAGAGAAGGATTGCCAACTTCAGGACAGATGCTTATGTTGTCGAATCTGACAAGAATATTTTCAAAGCTGGAACATCCTTTGAAAACTTTCACTATCAAGCTCTTCAACCTTTATCTGATCCAGCTTTCCTGGCAAGTTTTTTGATGCTTTGGTTGAAAAAATGTGTGATTCCTTCACAGGATACCATACCCATCAAAGTGATATTCCCAGTCGTCTTGCTCTTGTTTGGTCGGCGGCTCAGCATATTGCCTGCGATGGTGTGTAGTATCCAAAGCGGATTGAGGAAGCTGGTGGATAAGTTCTGCAATGTCAAGAAGGAGCAGAACAGCATAGGGGAGTTGATTATTAAGACCCCAATCCGCGCGTGGAGCTTCCTTATACTTATTTGATGGCATGGTTGGTCTTGCACTGCCCCACCTTAATGAGTCCTGCTGATTCGCAGGTTGATTTGAGTGCTCCTAAAGTACAACATTATGAGAGATCGCAGTGGAAAGGGGGCTACATGGCTACAATTCGCAAGACACTTCGCTATCACATGAACTTTGAGTTGTTTAAATGTTACCCCTACTTTCCAAATGCCGGATATGGGGAGAAATATGCGAACGTTGCTGGTGTTGATAAATTTACTGCTTTGTCCCTAGGATGCTTCTGGTGATTAATAAATATCTGTCCAGGGCATCTAGTTCTCCATTTAGGGAACAACTGTTATATAGAGTTATATTATCTGAATCGCTTTGCCTGACAGTTCGGGTATGATCAGCTCTATGTTGGCAATCCCAACAAGGAACTAAATGTTTCCCCTACTTTCCAAATGTCAGAAATTTGCTTGAAGGAGCTCGGGCTTGGTTCCACTTCATCGCGGGTGGTACTCAAGCCAGATTCGATCTTCCGCTCAAAACTCCGAACTCGTATATGAGTTACGGTTCTGCAAATAGTATGCGGATGTTAACTTTGCCCCTCAGAATTTCAACACCAATCTTACTTGTTTGAAAGATATTTGAGCATGGTATGCTCAGAAAAAGGAGGCTGGCAGTACAAAGGTGGCTGGAATGGAGGACTTCGGAGCAGAATGTGGTTCGGAGGACTTGGAACCAACAGTCCAACAGGGGGAGGATGGTGATGGTACGGTGATGCCACCTGTCCAACCTGTCTCCCTTGATGTTTCTCCACTTCTGATGCCGAAGGAAACTTCTCCTCAGCTGAAATCTCATCCAAAGAAGATTTTGTACAAATAGAAGAGATTGAGGCGTCTCAGTGATTTGCCTATTGCTCCGCAGACATACCATCTGAAGCTGGTTCAGCTCTGGAAATAGTTGCAGAGGAACCAGGGGAAGATGAAGATGACTTGGCTTAATTCTTCGCTCTTCCAAGAAACGTCGAAGTCAAGGACCTGTCTTCCACAATGACTCTGCATTGGTGACTGCTCCTACTTCTTCTGCTCTTCCTGCACTAGAAGATTCAGCACACCCGCTCACCATACTGTTGTTAGTGATGAAGTGGTTGCTCTGCCTACTGCTTCACAAGAAGAGTCTGCACACCAGACTGTTGTTGGGGATGAAGTAGATGCCCCTTCTTCTACTGTACAAGGGGATTCTGCTACCCTTACTCATCAAGTTGTCGATGACGAGGTGGAGATAATAGGGGAAGTTTGCGCATCAAATTCCTCCAAAGTAGCATCTCTTCCAACAGACCATGATGATTGGGTGATGATGATGTCAGCAGTAAAGATCTTGGCTCTAGTACTCCTCTGTCAGATCACGGCAAATATGTCTACTTGAGTGAAGACGTTCGAGCCGAGGTGTACAGACCTGGAAAATCCAGTGTTCGTCCTTCAGGTTTATCTTTATCTCTATACTTTATCCATCTTTTTTAAAATTCTACTATTATTTAACGATACTATAATATTTGATCGTCAACTTCTTCCTTTTTAATAGCTATTGCTTCGACTCCATCTTCAAAGCATATGGCTATAAACGATACTCTATAGGATAGCACCATCACGGAAGTCCTTACTAAAGCAGCCTATGGGGTGATTGAGACCACTGTTTCCGCGGTCAATACTTCCGAAGTTGTGGTTTCTCCAATGGAAACTGCCACCCAGACCGTTCCAACCAGGGTTACTGCAACCATTGCTTCTGCTGAGTGTGTGGAAGCTGTTGTTTCTAGTACTAGTGCTATTGCTTCTCTGTAGAAAGTACAGTTCAGTATACACTAGCTTCCATTGCTACTGATTCTTCCCATGCAGAGGTAGATGCTTTTGAAATTAACTTGTTGAAGGATACAGTGAAAACCTTTCTCCACTTTCTCGATCGTTGCATTGAAAACATACTGAAAAAGACTTCTTTTGCTTCTCTTGCCAATATTCTTCATCTTTACTTGACTGGTATAGTCAGCATTGGTGGGGAGGAAAAAGTTGCTCCTTATAGGCTTATGATAATTCAATTTTAAGGCTACACTGAGTCTTTGTCAAGATCGCGGAGTGCTGACAAATCTGAAGTAGTTGAAGCTACCTTCTAGAAGCTGATGGAGGAGCAACTTGGGCTCTAGAAGGAGCTCAAAGAGAAAATTGATGTTTGCAGGGCTTCCTTCGAGAAGAGCCAATCGGATAGTCAATATCCAACTTTCCAAGTAGAGACTACTGCTTCGGTTGTCAAGAATCATGACCAGGCCATCATCAGGACCCAGGAGTCCATCGCTAAAGCTCAGGCTTTCTTAGCTAAGATTACTAAAGAATGCGATGAGTCAATGGAGAATCTTTTGAGGTTATCCAAACAACGGGATAATGCAATAAAAGATCTTCAGGCAATGCAAGCCGAACTAGAGGCACTGGAGGCTGCTTCAGCGTAGAGTACCATTGCTAATGAAAAGGAATTGTGTCGCCAAGCCACTGTTCAAGCCTATGAGATCATCCAGCCGGAAATTAGTGATGCTGAAGAGAAGATAAAGGCCCTCTTAAATCATCGAATTGTATAAGAAAATCTTTTTTTTGTCTAAGTTTTTGTAATCTCTCTCACAAATCCTTTAACTTTTATTTTTCATGACATGTTTTATCTTTTGTATAGTAAACATGATCTTGCACTTCAGAATTGCTACTTTGCGTTTGACTTTAGAGACTTGTGCCAAACTTGCTACCTTGTGTTTTGAAGTCCGCAAATTTGCATAGGATCCATGGTATCTGTGTATCAGGCATGTTTTTACATCTCAAGACCATGACTTTATATTAGCAAGATTCTTTCCTTTGTCAAATGTACGCGACCTCCATGAGCTTTCGTCAAGTTCGCATCTTTTCATCCTGAAGTTCGCGAGATAAAAACTCTTCTTTAAGAATTTGCAGTGGTTTCTGCTAATCATGACATAACCCTTTATCTGATTAACAAGGGCAAAATCCCAAGCGTCATACGTTTTTATTAATGGTGAGATCCTTCGGTTGCAAAATCTAAGCGTCCCATGCAACAGTAACAAATTCTGTTGGGATTTGAATTGAGAATCCTAACCGAAGATTTGGTCTTATCTTCTCCCAACCGAAGATCATAACCATAAGACCGTCTATATAAGACGCATGACTTCTTCCATGAAGAAACATTCTGACGTGAGAAAAGTTTCTTCTCCCTTGTCTTCTCTTCCTTTCTTTTGTAGTTGATTTATTCATGCAGCCATATTTTCTTCTTCTCCAACCGAAGCGATGGATGGGAGTTGGAATGTTACAAGACCTCCAGACTGCATCAATCTAGATGGGTATTCCATCAAAAAGCTTGTTATGACCATAGACATTTTTCTTAATTAAGGTAAATTTATTCTTTTGATTAATATCATCCTCTCTCTTCATTTTTTTTAACAAGAGTTTGAATTGGCTGCAGGAGATAACTATAGTCATTCTCCTTAACAATGACCCAGACCCGATGGGCTCGTAATTGCTTCCAATACCTCTAGAGTGTTGGAAGGTCTCATGTATTTTCCATGAGAGAAGATTTTGGGTCATGGCATTGTCTTATTTCTTACCTAGCATCCCGCAAGGTTGGGGTGCTAAATGGCTAGGGCGGCACTCAATTTCAGCAATCCCTCACATTGTATATTTGGAAACATGCATTTGGTATATCTAGTTTTGCATTAATCAAGTCATTGGTGACATTGATCATGACTGAGCAAACCAACTTGGAGGCCCTAACCGTTGGTAGGAAAATACTACAAGAGCAAACTTTTTATTTTTAAGCCGTCCTTGGAGGAGGAGGCTACAGAAGCAAGCTCGCTATCCTAGAAGAGGAGGCTACAGGAACAAACTTTTTTTTATCTAAGCCATGCTGAAAGAGAAGGCTACAGAAGTAAGTTCGCTATCCTAGAAGAGGAGGCTACAGGATCAGACTTTTTGCCTTTAAGCCGTCCTTGAAAAGGGAGGCTACAGAAGCAAACTTTTACTTTTCTCATATCAGTGATTTGTATTCATAATTATTGATTGTATAGTGCTAGGGAACTCTCTGTAATTTTGATCTGATAATGCATAAAGATGTTCTTTCTTTTTGCATAATCAAAAGTGATTGATGAATAATTTTGATATTGATTATCAGAGATAACTGTTAACTTGATAATCTTTAAATCGCCCAAAATTTTCCAACCACTCAAAGTTGCTGTGAATGAGAGAACTTCTTGTTAACTTCGCTGATCAGATTGAAACTCGCACTGTTTAGTGACTTCCAGTATAACGGCTTTTGATTCGCCAGAGGTATATTTTTCTTAACTTGGCAAGTTTGGAAGAGAGAAATGCTGATTCGCCAGAGGTATTTTTTTTAACTTGGCAAATTTGGAGAAAAGGAATTTTGATTTGCCAGAGGTATTTTTTAACTTGGTGAATTTGGAAGAAAGGAATTTTGATTCGCAAGAGGTATTTTTTAACTTGGCAGGTTTGGAGGAAAGAAATTTTGTTTCGCCAGAGGTATTCTTTAACTTGGCAAGTTCAGAATTTTGATTCGCCAGAGGTATTCTTTAACTTGGCAAGACAGGAATTTTGATTCGCAACTCAAAAATCTTTAGTCTGGAACTGCAAATATTTCTTAATGAACCCCTGATTATAGATAAACTCTCATTTGTCATTTGCATTGAACTACCCAAATTACATTACAACTGGTGTTCCGCAGTTTTACTAAGAATAATATTTTTTTAAAAACTTGTCGTTAATTGACATCATGATCTTATCACCATTCGGTTTTGCCAACCGATATGCGCTATTAGAGTAAACCGTATCAATGACAAAAGGCCCCTCCCACTTTTGCTGGAACTTTCCTTTAGGTTTTTGGCTACTTATGATCGGTCTTCTTACTGAAAGGACCAGATCACCCTTTTCTGAAAGTTCTTCATTTGGCCTTTTTGTTAAAAGTCCTGGAGATTCGCACCTGGTATAATTCAATACTCTGTTAAGCTTCCAACCGCTTATCATCCAAGGCTTCTAATTCTTGGAGCCTGTCATCCTAGTCGTTAGTGCGACTTGCAATGATGGATTCTGAATTTCTAATGGTAAGACCGCTTCTGACCTGTACACTAAAGAATAGGGTGTAGCACTGGTAGGGGTTCGAGCTATAGTGCGATATGCCCACAGATATTCTCCGAGTTTCTCATCCGAGTCCCCTTGATTGGATGACACAAACTTTTTGAGGAGTTTTACAATGGTCTTGTTGAAAGCTTCTGCTAGACCATTAGCTGCAGGGCAATATGGCAAGGAAGCTACGTCTTCGATCCTGTATTTGATGCAGAATCTAGAAAATACTTGGCTCATGAACTGAGGCCCGCTGTCATGAATGGTTCTCTTGGGCACTCCGAAGCGATAAAGTACATGGTGTTTAATGAACTTGATCACATCCAATGACTTTACCTTGGTTAGGGAAATGACTTCAGTCCATTTCGAAAAGTAATCCATTATAGCTTGAATGAACCGGTGCCCTCTCGTTGATGGCGGAGAAATCGGCGGACAATGTTCATACCCCATTGCTCAAATGGCCACGATGTAGCCATTGGTTGGAAATATTCTGGAGCTTGATGTATAAAGTCTACATGTATTTGGCAGGCTTTACACTTCTTGGCTTAGTTAACCGCTTCTGTCTTCATTTTAGGCCAGTAATAACCCATTCTTCAGATTCTATCCCAGAATTTCGGTCCTAGCTGGTGTGCTCCGCCAGCATGATCTTCTTCAAGTACTTCCTGAGCTTCTCGGTTAGAGAGACAACGAAGTAAGATTCCATCATAAGATTTCCTGTACAATGTCTGGAGCTCCGCATTATAATAGAACCGAATAGCCCTTCTTTGGATTGCTCTGGCTTCTTTTGGATCTTCAAGTAATTTGTCGTAAAGGACGTAATCTATATAAGGGAATCGCCAATCCCTTGGTTATAGATTTGACTCTAAAACAGCAGTCTCGTCTTCCTGTTGCTTCCTCAATTTTTCTTTGAGTTCGTCCTTTAGACAAAATAATTCTCTGCTCGATACCATAATTTGCATTTTAGCATGTTTGGACAAGGCCAATGTAGCAGCTAAGGAAGTTAGTGAATTTGCATAGTTATTTCGATGGCGCTTTACATGGCTGACATAGAAACCATCGAAACCATCGGCTATCTTAATTACTGCACAATAATACGGCAAAAGGTCTTCATGTTTGACCTCATATTCCCCTTTAACTTGGTTTACGACAAGTTGAGAATCTCCATATGCTTTCAAATATTTGACCCCCAATTGTTTAGCTATCTTTAAGCCGATTAGGAGGGCATTATACTCCGCAACATTGTTGGAGCACAGATTTGTTAATGAGCAAGCTCGAGGAATGATGTGGTTGTAAGGAGAGATGAAAACAACTCCTACCCCCGATATCATTTTTCCCTCGGATCCCATTTGGGAGGTGCCATCGAAGAAAAGTTGCCATACACCTTTCAGGACAATATTTGCCTCTGGAAACTCTTGCGAGTTGCCTTCTTTTAGAATCAGACTCTATTCACCCAACTCTCCAGGAATTTCTTCGCACAACTTCGAGGATGCCGGGATTGGGTGCTAGGCTAGGAAATCAGCTATAGCGTGTCCCTTAATAGATTTTTGTGGGACAAAATGCATATCATATTGTGATAACAAAATAGCCAAATTGGATAGCCTCAAATTCAACGATCCGGGTTTAGTCATTAGTATTCTCAGAGGGCTAACTCTTGATATAACGTGAATGGTTTTCGAACTAAATAGTATCGCATTTTCTGCACTGCAAATACTAAAACTAAACATTCCTTCTCCACTAGGTTATATCGGTGTTCTACCCCGATCATCATTCTGCTGAGGTAATAAATAGCTTGTTCGTGACCCGACTCATTCTTCTGCACCAATAAGGCTCCCAAGGAGTGGTCCATAGCCCTCACATATAGCAGGAAAGGTATTTCCGAGAATGGGGCTACGAGCACTGGTGGTTTCGTGAGGTATTGTTTGACTTCTTCAAAAGCCTTTTGGCATACGTCATCCCAAACAAATGATACTTCTTTTCTCATTAACCTGGCAAAGGAATGACATTTACCAGACAAAAATGATATGAATCTGCGGATGTATGCCAACGTACCTTGCAGTCCCCTTAATTCTTTGAGATTGCGGGGAGATGGCATTTCTTAGATAGACTTAATCTTGTCCGAATTGAGATAAATTCCTTTGGAACTTACCATGAAGCCGAGGAACTTTCCACTGGAGACCCCAGAAAAGATTTAGTCGGGTTCATCTTGAACTGGTGTTTCCTCATGAGGTCAAACACTGTTTTCAAATCTTGTAGGTAATCACTCTTATTATTTCTTTTAATTACTAGATCATTTATGTAACATTCCTTTGTCTTTCGCAGATGCTCTTGGAATATTATGTCTATACCACGTTGATATGTGGCACCTGCATTCTTTAGGTCAAAGGGTATGACAGTATAGCAATATACTCCAAGCGGTGTTCTAAAGGACGTATGTTTCTTATCATCAGGGTACATCTTTATTTGATTATACCTTGAGAACCCAGTCATGAATGTCATACGTTCGTACCCACAAGTATTATCTATCATAATATCTGTGATGGGTAATGGAAATTCATCCTTAGGACAGGCCTCATTCAAATCCCTGAAATTAATACAAATTTGGATTTTTCCATTCTTCTTGGTTACAGGAACTATATTCGCGATCCAATCAGGGTGTTGTTCCTTGCAAATAAAGCCTAACTCAATTAACTTTTTGATTTCAACTTCAATAGCTTTCATGATCTCTGGGAGGAATCTTCGTTGCTGTTACTTTACTGGCTTAGCATTTGGTTGGATGTTCAGTTTGTGAATCATGACACTTGGGTCTAATCCTGGCATCTCCTCATAACTCCAAGAGAAAATGTTGATGTACTTGCGAATGAGGGATATCAATTCCTCTCTCTCTTCTGAGGATAAATTCTCACATATAAATATGGGTTAGGATTCTTTTCATCTCCCATATTTATTTGGATTACTTATCTTTGGTTGGAGGCTCGTGCTGTTCAAACTGAATTTCTCACTTCGCGTTAAGATGTTTGGCCTAGGCGTCATCTTTTATCGGTGAGGCTTCATCTGGGTCTTCGCTTTCTTGGCTTGTGGAGGCCATGTTCGCAGACACTTTGTGGAAAATCATGCTGGTACTGACATCTGAATCCCAACAGGACGATTCTGATGAATGGTCGAATCGCCCTTCTTCAGTTCTCTCACCTGAGGAACTTTTGGGAGTGGTAGCATACCCCAACTCCCTGCCGGTCTTCTGATAATAATTTGGTATTTTCTGCTCTGGGACAAGGTCGGAGAATTGTTCTTCTTCCCTTTCCAAAGTTTAACCCCTACCTTTGACTAGATTATACCCCATTTTCTTTATTAGTTTACGGGAATTTTCATCGTAGTGGAAGAACTCGGGGTTTCCCTATTCTCCTTCAGAATCTAAGCATTTATTTTTTACTTTTGTTACTTGCCTTTCCGAATATTATGGATTTCTAAGTTCCATCCTTGAAAGGAACCTCAAAATGGCCTTACTTGCATTTTCATCGTCATCACTCAGTTTGTGAAAGGACGATTGGATAGGTGCTTGGAGAGAAGCCATAGAGCATATTTTATCTAAATAATCACTAAACGCATCAGTGCTAGTACTTGAGGGTTTAGAATCAACATCAAAAAAATAAGCAAACTCTAAAGTTTCATTTATCACCCATTCACCATCAGAGTGAACAGTGTTATTTACATCAAGGCCTTCAAGGCTAATCACAATAGTCTCACCGTCCCAAATTACATCCTCGAATTTTAAATCTTCAGATCCTGATTCTGTATCGGCCTCATCATCGCTATAAGAGGCATCTAGAGCAGGCTGATCTGAGGCATCGAATGCATCTTGATATAGCAACGCATCAGTAAAGTAGTTTTCGACTCCTCTAAAGAGTTACTTTTTCATGACCAGTGTTTTTATGTTCCCATCCTTATCCGCATATTTCATGCATTGATGTAGTGTGGACGGCACAATGAGGTTGTTATGGACCCAGGGTCTCCTCATAGCAGATTGTAAGTCGTGTCAGTATCTATTACATAGCACGTGACTTCCGTCTTCTGGTCATCAATTTGGTACTTAAGTTTTATCTTGCCCAACGACCTACTACCATTGGCATTGAATCCAAAGATAGTAGTACTGGTTGTTATTAACCTGTTCATTGGGACTCCAAGGTATCGTAGCATCCTCCATGGCATGATGCTTAAGGCTGGGATCAACTTGAATGTTATCAATCTCCGCTGACTCTATGTATCCTTTGTAATACAAAGGGCGGTGATGCTTATTGCTTCTAACTTGCATGTCTTTCGGAGAAAAGTGATGCAAGGGATGTTTTTACCAGAGGTCTGGTGACATGTCGTGCAAAAAGATTCTTCTTTCTCGACCATTTCTGGTATCTGCACTAGGAATACCGCTGAATCTTGAAGAGCTTCTCTCAAAATTTCTCTAGTTGATTTAGAAAGCTTCAGGAGCTCATACAAGGTTATTCTTGTAGGAATATTAACTAACTGCGTTAAGATGTCGAATTGAAACAACTTCTATAAATCTTCAGCAGGCTCTTTCTCTTTTTCTTCAGAGTTTTGTCAAACTTAAGCTCTTTTTGTTTGATCTTCTCTAGAAGTGGCCGGGATTCCCCGGCCTGCCCATAATTCTTTAAGTAATCTTTTTCTGAACGGGTTTCAGAGGGAGGTAGATCTGCATTAGCCACCAGAGAGTCTCCGATTTCTTCTTCCGAATCTGCTAGAGTAGGAATGCTTTTGTCATCTTCGGGAATTATGGAGACGACATTAGAAGTAAGGATCTTCCCTTTTCACTTTTTTCTAGATGAATTGGAAGTCCATTATTCATCATTAAGGATATCTGGATGCACCCACATTATCTCCCCATTATCAGTTTCGAAGGGGGATAATCCTCTCTCCTTCTATTCATTTGGATCGAACTTCATGACCTGCATCGTGCCTCTAAGAATGGATTGCACTCCATCTTCAACTGTTGACTCTATCCAGTAAGGTGATTTACCGAACTTGAAAGTCACCATGGTCGTGGTCACCTTTTTCTGGTGCTTCTAGAGCTTGATGACCTTAGCATCCACTAAGACTTGAATTTTATCCTTGAGAATGTAACAATTCTGAGTAGGGTGGTTAATAATCCTATGGTAGACAAAATAATTAGGATCATTAACTCTCTCTGCTTCTTCCGGCTGTTTGGAATCTGCCAGCTTCAGCATCTTCTTAGTCATGAGGAGGTTGAAGATGGTTTTCTTATGCTCATCTTTGAAAGAATATTGTTTTTGAGGCACAAATGACTGAGGAGGGAGTTTCGGAGAAGACTTTGTTGGCTGCGGAGTATCAGCCACCATTGTCTCCTTCCCCTTATATCCTCGAGATCGAGGCATATGGTTGTTGTTGTTATTTCGCTTCTGTTTCTCCTCACCCCTTCTTCAAGCCTTTGCACTATTTCTTCAGCCTCTTCAGCTTGTAGAGCGAGATCCTTCCAAGTCGAGGACTTCACTGCTCCCATCCTGACGAGAACCTTAGTCAAGAGATTATGTCGATAGGTTTCTACTAAGGTCTTCTCTGGCATCCCGTGTGGGCATCTAAGAGAATCATTCTGGAACCTTTTAATAAAGTCCTGGGTTGACTCTCCCTTCTTTTGTTTAGTGGCTAGAAGCACTAACATTGACACTTTCATATCGTCTTCATAAAACCTAGTTAGGAAGGCTTTTTCCATGTCATTCCATAAATTGATGGTTCCCTGTTCTAGCCTTTGGAACCATTAAAGTGCTAGTCTTGTAAAAGTACTAACAAATACTAGTGTAATAATGGGGTCGTTTCTAGCTAACTGCCCAATTTGCGACTTAAAATAGTAAAGGTGTTGATTCCACGACCCTTTACTATCGAAAGATTTGAGCTTCAATGGCTTGTAGCTTTCTAGGAACAGCATACTTTCCCATTCTACCGGATATGACCTTACAACGCCCAACTCTTCCAAATCACTCTTATGCATGAGGGCATTCAGCTGATTTTGGAAACTCTCCATCCAGACAGCATTCACGTTCCCTTCCTGATGCGTGGAGCGTTGTCATCATCCTCATGATGTTCTTATTCATTTATGCGAAGAGTATGGCCCTCTTCTTCTGCCCTCTTTCCCTTGTCAGTTTTTGGGTCATGGGGTGGTGTCTCTGAAGATGCATTATTCAACCTTGTCCTTTTCAATTCTAGCAAAACATGTAGTATGTATTTAATCTCACTGATAGCATTCTACTGTTGTTGGATACTCTTCTCTTGTTCATCCATCCTCCGTACGAGTTCCTCTAGGGTACTGTTCTGGGCCATGTATGCGGAGGCGGAGTCTTTCAGGAATGAATCAAATGTTTGCAACTCAGTCATAACAGATTTGGTCGTATCTTCCTCGTCGAAGGAGACTCCTGCTATTTATCTATAATTCATCGAGATTGCCATTCTACTTTTGAGTCGAGTGTTTTGGAAAACTCCTTGCTCTTCATTGAGCATATTCTTCAGGCCTGAAGAGTGCTCTGAGTCAGAAACACTTCCCTCGAAGGCCTTCTTCGTCTTCTTTTTTTTCTTCTTTTTCCTGACACTTATCATGTTGGATGATACTTCGGGGTATTCGGGATCATAAAATTCAAGCTTGTTTTGTCGTCACCTTTTTGTCAGTTGGGATGAGGATGTTGATGATGTTGACAGTCGATGGAACACCGACTACCTAGTATGGGTTGAACAATGATAGTGTAATAGCACTGCATTGATCAGCCGTTCGCAATGGAAATGAGATGCGTGGGATTCTTCTTTCTTTCTGTTTAGAAGTTCCCAAATATCTCTTGCATTGGAACTCTTGGTGACGACGTCATCTTTGAAAGATAGCTGATGAGTATCATATATTGTATTTTTCCTCCCATACTTTATCTAGTTTTGTATATAAATAAATGCTACTCGGGTATTTTTAGTGTCTTTTTCAGATAATCTGATTCGTACAAGGAGATGGCATGAAATCAGAGTTGGAGTCGAAAATCAGAGTCCGAAAAGTTTCTAAAGTGAGTAAAACTACGAGACTACGATGTTGCAGAGACTCAAAGTAAAATACATTCTAGAAAATAAAATTTGTAAGATATAAGACTCACGTGGAAGAAATTTCAATCGATTTACCCAAAAAAGTGCAGCTAATTAGCAGCTTGGGCAGCTAAATAGCTGTCATAAAGTGGATCCACACGTTAAAATTTCGTCGGTGGCTTCAATGTAATTTTGTAGTTTTAAAGTTCTGATATAATTAGGGTTTGATTTTCGAAGCCTATATATTGGCCTATCCTTGTATTCTAAAGGGGGATTCTGGAATTTTTGTACTCGTTTTCTGATTAATAAAGTTAGGGTTTTTGCTGAAGGTTGATGGCCACAATACTGTGTCCAGAGGTAAACCATTATTCTTGATATTTTTACTTGTTTTCTAGATAAAGTTTATCGCTTTCTAGTTTAGGTTTTACTACTTTCTAGACTAGGATTTATCATTTCATGAATAAAAATTTGATCTTCCTTAGTAAAAATATGAGTAGCTAATTAGATTAGTTCTAGGATGTAGATGAAGCTAATATCCACCATGTAATTATTTTCTAATATTTTTCTTCTTAAATAAAATTAATAAAGACATGATTTTTTAATAAAAAGATTAAAATACAAGGACTCGAAGATTAGAAATTTGATAGGTTATACTTGAATTAGGTTTCTTGATAGTCTATACTTAGTTAGGGTTTGGGGTTGCTGGTTTTATCTTTTTCTTTGAATTATCTAAAAGATTTAGATTATTTTTATAAGAAATAACATCTTTGATGAGTTATACTTGCACAACACTTGATAGCTCATGCTTATGGCACTTTAAGTAAAAATCAAACTAAAAAGATCGAATTTTTATGATAGAAGAAAATAATAGAAGTAAGGACATGGTTAGAAATTAGTGGATTCTACATCTTAGGCTATTTAGATTAATCCGACTTCAATCTAGAACCTTTGGTTAGTCCGTTGACTGAGGAGAAAGTAAGAATCACAAAAGCACCTTAGATCCCTGCGGGACGACCTGTATAGCGCTACACCGACACTGTGCACTTGCAGTAAATATAACACATTAACTTTTTGGGGCCGTTGTCGGGGATCGACGGTGTTTTCTTGTTTTTCTAACGTTTTACGGGATTAACAGTGTGTGTGAGTGTGCAGGAAATAGAAATTGCAGATACAGGAAGTTTTAAGGGATTGGAAGAGCCTCTGGACCAAGTGGAAGAAAAGCACAAGTCAAATTTGCTACTTTAGCCGCTATTCAGCATCTAGAACCGCTATTTAGCAGCCTGCAAGGTACGTTCTGAACCCAAATTTTCTCTGTTTCTGTAGTTTTGTTTCCTGGTTGTGTAGAAAAATTAAAAAAATAAAAAATTAGGAACAATAGAAATCACATTTTTATTTGATCATATCTATTCCACCGTTTTGTCTCTCCACCACACCCCACTTCTTGCGTTAGTTTAGAAAGTTCACGCATATACTCACGGTCGCTGGTTTATGTCACATTGGACCCGTGATCAATTTGATCGACTTGTGAGATCAAATTTGTTCATGGGAGCAAGATGGACCAACCGATCCCGATCCAACAGGATCGATGTTACCCGTTGCGCACGTAGCGGGTAATCACTATGAATTGAATCCGCAGTACATCAGTATGCTTCCTAAATTCACTGGTTCTGATTCAGAGGACGCATATCTTTTTATCAGTGAATTTTAGGAAGTATGCGTGATGATAAAACTGCAACACTTATCGGAGGACGCAATTAAGCTCCGCTTCATTCCCTTTGCACTCAAGGATAATGCCAAGAAGTGGTTGTACAGTATGCCTACTGATTCAATCACTACTTGGGATGAATTCGTTGCAGTATTTCTCAAGAAGTATTATCCCACGCATAAGACGATAAGGATTAAAAATCAAATCAATCAATTCCGTCAAGTGTCAGGAGAACCCTTCTGGAAATACTTAGAATGGTTCAAAGATCTTTTAGCTTAGTGCCCCCACCATGCGATAGAAATGTCGCGGTTGTGTCAAATCGTGTACGAAGGACTCGATTACACATCCAAAACTCTTCTTGAATCCATGTGTCAGGGGGAGTTCATGAGGAAAAACGAGGATGAAGCATGGGACTTTCTTGAGGACCTATCGTGGAAGACTATGCGGTGGGATAGTCCCACTGAGAAGCCCAGTGCATCAACTTCTGCACATAAGGGTGGATCCATAGCATCAACAGCTCTATGGCTGCCGAAGCTAAGATCGCAGCCCTTATGAGGAGAATTGAGGCATTGGAGACTCCTAGTGCTCCGCCGGTGGGTCAGGTAAATCAAATTCAAGTTCCCACATGCATTAATTGCGGAACTCCGAATCATGTTATGGAGGAGTGTCCATTATTAATGAATTTCACGGGTCCCATATTTGAACAAGCTAACGCCTTGTATCAAAAATCCATGAACAATCCTTATGCTCCTACATACAATCCTGCTGGAGGAACCATCCGAATCTCTCATGGGGTCAAGGCAATATCAGGGAGTCCCTAACCCTAACATACAACCTTCAGCCACTGGTCAGTTTCCAAGACCAAATGTGGGTGCCTACCAACACCCAACACTTCAAATTATGGGAACAACCAGAATAGGCCACCTGTACAAAACCACTCATATTCACAACAGGGGTCTAATAATGAACCAGAAAAGCGACTTCAGTCACTTAAGAAGCACGTTGAAAATCTTCTCAAGTCTCATTCCAAGTTTGACATGCATATGTCCAACCTTAACACACACATGGAAAATCTTATGAAATTGTCAACTGATTTTATTCAAAATAAAGGTCAACAATTGCTCATGAACTCTCAATCTATTAAGAATGTAGAGCAGCAGGTTGGACAATTAGAGAGTCAGATGAGTGAACGTGGCCAGGGTACCTTTTCAAGTCAACCCATAATGAACCCTAATGCCAGTTCCTCAAACTCCAATCAGTCGCATGTCCACCAATGCAATGCCATTCACACGCTTAGATTTGGCAAGCAAGTGGACAATAATATAGCCATGCCCCCTGATCCCACTCCTATTATCTCGCAGGCTACACCATCTCTTCCACCCCTTTCTCCACAACCATCTCCATCACCTCAATTACAGTCACATGATCATTTAGAAGAACATTTTCCTAAGCCGAAAATACCATATCCTAATCGGCTTAGAAAGCCATCAGCGCAAGTAGAAAAAATTCTTGAAACATTTCAGTAGGTGAAGGTTAATATTCTACTCCTAGACATTATACAACAGGTTCCTACATATGCTAAGTTCTTTAAGGATTTGTGTACTAAGAAACGAGAAAGAAATGTTCCTGAGAAAGTTTTTCTTGCTGCAAATATATCACAAATTCTCTCTAACTCTTTGCCTATCAAGTACAAAGATCCAGGTTCTCCTACAATCTCATGCACTATTAGGAACACTATATTTGATAGGGTGTTGCTTGATTTAGGGGTAAGTGTCAACTTGCTTCCTTATACTGTTTATCAGTAACTGGGATTAGGAAAACTTCAAACTACCAATGTCACATTACAGCTAACTGATCGTTCGATCAAGAGACCACTTGGTATGATTAAAGATGTGCTCATTAAGGTCGGCAAGTTTATCTTTCCTGTAGACTTTATTGTCCTAGAAACTGAGCCGATCTCCAATCCACGGAATCAAATTCCCATTATCTTGGGTAGACCATTCCTTGCAACATCAAATGCATTAATTGATTGTAGGAGTGGTCTCATGAAGTTGTCGTTTGGAAATATGACTGTGGCATTGAACATATTTAATATGGATGAGCACGCAACGAGCTCTCTCATTGAGGTCAATATGATTCATAGTTTGCACTCTCATTCGACCTCTTCCACTGATGATGAACCTTCATTTGAGCAAATGTTCAAAGATGAGCTCATACTATTAGAAGAATTGGTATATACTGATTTTATATATGATGATACTTGTGCAAGTGTGCCATTGAATTATAAGCAAACTTTTGAGGATTTATTTGTAAAGGAGCTCGCATTACTTCATGAGTTAGAAGAGCCACCACTGCGTTCACTTAATCATATTAGACTCTTCTCACCTCACAATATTTCTACATGTATGCTTGTTACTAATAATGATTGGCAGGTTTATAATAAAGAATTCTTTAACCCAATTGTTAATGCTTACATGTGGACAAAAAAAAAAAGCGAGGGCGGCATAAGCTACAGACAGGAAACTTCATGACTTGTAAGAGGATGATGAGATATAATAATGCACCTACTTCACGTTTAAAATGCACACACTATGAAAGTGGGAAGTGATCGAGAGGTTGTTACCGCTTTTAATGCATTAATAGGGTGATGATATTGAGATCATAACTTTTACGACTCTCATTATTTGTATAGTATTTATATAATAGTTTTCATATTTTTTTACCATACTTGGTTTGTGTATGAGGGCATACACAAGTTTAGGTGTGGGGGAGTAGTTTTTAGGAGATTTTTATTTTTAGGATTTTTTTTTTAGATTTTTGGGTTTCTTTATTTTACACTTTTGGTAGTTTTTAGGGTAACTAACCTAAAAAAATTAAAAAAAACTTAAAAAAAAATTTAAAATGAAAAATTATGTTTTTCATCAATAAATCAACCTAATTACAGATAAAGGAAAAAATTTAGATTTAAAATTGATTGGATGATACACTTTGAATTTTATGAAAAAGATCAAAATCTGAAAAATAAATATTGCTAACAGTAGTTTTGAGGCAAGTATACATCTATTTTTCACTTCACAATAGTTTATTAGGTTAAGGACAAAGATGATATTGATTGAGCAAGTTTTCTCTCTCTAAAAAAAAGCAGAAAAAAATAAAAAATAAAAAAAGGTGAGAATAAAATAATAGGGTGAGTTTGGTATTAAAACAATAGTCTCGAGAGTGATAAAATAATGGGGTACACCTGGTATTAAGGGAATAGCCTCAAGAGTGAAAAAAGAGTATGATCCAAGTAATCGGGTACTTTGCGCCTAAGTAAGCGTGAATATTCGCATGAAATGTGAAATATTCTTAAAAAAAAGAAAAAAAGAAAAAAAATGTTATGAGAGAGGAGATGAATCATGAGTTAGAGTTCGAGTCCAAAGCTGAAGTAAACTACTTCTCGTGTACGTAGATGTGTAGGAGCCAATGGATTATCTGTTAGTGGATATTGAAAGATAGGATTTAAATTTTTGATTAAAATGATAGGTGTATATGATATGACAATTTGAAAATTGATAATCTAAATGCATTCTTGAGTTTGTATATTAGTGAGATTAATTGATGAAAATATCATTAAAAAAAAGATTTTTCTTTCTTTTGTATAAAATTTCTATTTTTCTTGATTTTTGGTTATCCTTGTTTTTCTTTTCTTTATTCCTTAATCTATTTTCTTCTTGAATTTTGTAGGTATATTCACTGCAAACTCTCACGAGACACAACTCGTCCACTAGAGCAACCTAGGGGTTTAAAGGCTTGTTGTACGTGCTAAGTGTAATCGCGATTTCTGCGAAAGTGAGTTAGGATTTTTATTTTTCTTTTTAGGTTTAGGTTTTACTCGAGAACTAGCAAAAGATAGGTGTGGGGGTGTGATGAGTATCATATATTGTATTTTTCCTCCCATACTTTATCTAGTTTTGTATATAAATAAATGCTACTCAGGTATTTTTA
Organism: Dracaena cambodiana; assembly: GCA_036321105.1. Taxonomy (NCBI): domain Eukaryota; kingdom Viridiplantae; phylum Streptophyta; class Magnoliopsida; order Asparagales; family Asparagaceae; genus Dracaena; species Dracaena cambodiana. Next base: position 9,368,370 of record JAYEPQ010000016.1, read on the forward strand.
GTATTTTTTTCAGATAATCCGATTCGTACAAGAAGATGGCATGAAATTAGAGTTGGAGTCGGAAATCAGAGTCCGAAAAGTTTCTAAAGTGAGCAAAACTACGAGACCACAGGAAAGAAATTTCAATCGATTTACCCAAAAAAGTGCAGCTAATTGGCGACTTGGGCAGCCAAATAGCGGTCCAAAAGTGGGCCCACATGTTGAGATTTTGTCGGTGGTTTCGTTGTAATTTTGTAGTTTTCAAGTTCTGATATAATTTGGGTTTGATTTCCGAAGCCTATATATTGGCCTATCCTTGTATTCTAAAGGGAGATTCTGGAATTTTTGTACTCGTTTTCTGATTAATAAAGTTAGAGTTTTTGCTGAAGGTTGACGGCCACAACACCGTGTCCAGAGGTAAACCATTGTTCTTGAGATTTTTAAGGTAAACCATTGTTCTTGAGATTTTTACTTGTTTTCTAGATAAAGTTTATCGCTTTCTAGTTTAGGTTTTACTGTTTTCTAGATTAGGGTTTATCATTTCATGAATAAAAATTTGATCTTCCTTAGTAAAAATATGAGTAGCTAATTAGATTAGCTCTAGGATATAGATGAAGCTAATATCCACCATGTAATTATTTTCTAATATTTTTTCTTAAATAAAATTAATAACATGATTTTTCAATAAAAAGATTAAAATACAAGGATTTGCAAATTAGAGCTTTGATAGGTTATATTTGAATTAGGTTTCTTGATAATCTATACTTAATTAGGGTTTGGAGTTGTTGCTTTTATCTTTTTCTTTGAATTATCTAAAAGATTTAGTTTATTTTTATAAGATGTAGTATTTTTGATGAGTTATACTTTCACAACATTTGATAGCTCATACTTAGGACACTTTAAGTAAAAATTAAACTAAAAAGATTGAATTTTTATGATAGAAGAAAATAATAGAAGTAAGGACATAGTTGGAAAATAGTGGATTCTAGATCCTAAGCTATTTAGATTAATCCGACTTCAACCTAGAACCTTTGGTTAGTCCGTTAAACTGAGGAGAAAGGAAGAATCGCAAAAGCACTTTAGATCTCTGTGGGACGACCTGTACAGTGCTACACCGACATTGTGCGCTTGCAGTAAATATAACATATCAATAGCCTTGGGACTGGAGTTCCTTTTTCGTCGAAGGCTTTTGGAGCAAGTCTCACCCTAGCTGGAATAGTGAGTGAGATAATCTTAGCCTTTGAGATAGGCTCCTTGCTAATCGTACGCTCTCCGCGAGTTTGAGGTTCATGCACTCCTTCTATTGCGCAATCATGCTTTCCCCCCGAAACTCGAGTGGACGCGAATGTAGATTCCGCGTTTGTAGTTATAGATAACTTTGGTGGATTTGCTCTATTTCCTATAGGAAACACAAGTAAATCCTTCCGCATCCTGATCCACTGTAATCTCGCATTTTGGCCTCCATACTTGTACAGTAGGCCTTCACGATGATGAGTTGGCGGTTTCGTTTTGCTGCGTGGTCCTGCGAAGGGTACGAGCTTGGCTTCTTGTTAGGTTCCTTCTCCTTGTATAAGTGAGAGGAACCTCCTTCCCCACATCATAGTCCTACGGAATAGGTAATGATCGTTTCCCCTTATTGAAGTGGGGATCCTGATCCATTTTGCTAGGGAGATTAGGAGTCTTAGTCAAAACTGGCTCAGAGCCCAATGTTGGCGAAGAGGAGGATTTCAGACCAGTTTGGTCTACTGAATTCTCAGGCTGAGTTGTTGCCCTTGAAATATCCTTGGAGATTGATCTTTTGGAGACCTTACGGCACCCCCTGTAAGGAAGTAGGGCTCTTGGAGCAGGAAGAAAGGAATTCTTTATACTTTTCCTGGTCAACCTGGATGGTGAGCGAGTTGACCAGGCTGCTAACTGGCATGTAATCGGATTGAGCTACTCCCAGATCACCGGAGGTTATGGCAGTCCTCAGCGGAGTCGCCAATTTTCTGTTCACCATAAAATTGTAAATAATTCTCTATTGAGCTATTTCAATAAAGGATTACAATTTCAACGGTTTTTCAATTACAGAAGATGAGGAAAAATGAAATTCATCTTTGTTTAAAGTTGGGTTCTGAGATAGCTGTGAAGGACGATCTTGCTCTCCATTGACACTCTACACAAACTCTTTCAATTGGCCAAAAGACTGAACTTCTGATCACAAAGGGTAATTTTAGAAGAAGATGATCGATCCCTTCTCTTTCTATTTTCTGCTTTTATAGGGGTTTTAGGGCAACTTTCCCGTTTCATTCGTTCGATCGTTAACCCCACTACTCGAGATGTGTTCGTTAGGTAATTACTCCCACAGTCGAAATAATGCCGCGACGTTTATTTGGAAGTTGGCTCCACGATCCGAGGTGGCAACTCCCCTTGTTCAGGTCGGGTGACTTTGTATTAAATCCCATGCTGAAAGTTATGGGTAGTATTGCGAATCTCAGTATTAGATTCACGGATCCGTTCTGTCGTAGTTGGGTCGCGAACTTTGAACTTTAGGTTCGCCGATCTTTCCAAGTTATGAATCTCAAACCCTAAATTCATGGATCTGCTTTATTTTTGACAGATGACTCCAGAATTTTCCGCCGATAAAAATATGATCATCTCCCACCACCATATTGGAGAATCATAGCCTAAAATGTTTAACATGTGGATTATCAAATAAAAAGATATTCACATTCAAGTCTGAAATGGCTAACACATGATCATCAAATAAAGAGAGATCTATATTACAATCTAAAATGGCTAATATATGGATCATCAAAGAGAGATCTGCATTCTAAGCCTAAAATGGCTAACACATAGATCATCCAAGAGAGATCCGAATTCCAAGACTAAAAGAGAGAGAGTTTTGCATTTCAAGGCTAAAATGACTAATATATAGATTAAAGAGAGATCCATATTTCAAGCCTAAAATGGCTAATACATGGATAATCAAAGAGAGAACCATATTTCAAATCTAAAATGGCTAACACATAGATCATCAATTAAAGGGAGATCTATATTTCAAATTTAAAATGGCTAACACATGAATCATCAAAGAGAGATCCGCATTTCAAGCCTAAAATGGCTAATATATGGATTATCTGTAGACACAAGAAAAAAAAAAGAAGAAGAAAACAAGAAGAAAAGAAAGAAAACAATATACACCTACACGTGCACCTACGTGCACAGGGGGGCACCTGCACGCGTGTAGTGGGACACGTGTGAGCGCAGGGGCACCCGCACGAGCAGGGACTCCCACGCGTGGACATGGGTGTTTTCATGCTTGCCCACGATCTAGTGATGTGGAGAGAATTTTAAGGGAACAGTTACATTTTCTCAATCTATAAAAATAAAGAGGGAGAGTTCCCAGGAGCTTTTCAGAAAAAAAAAAAAAAAAAAAAAGAAGTAGAGAAATAGAGGGAGGAAGAAATCCTGAAAAGAAAGAAAGAAGAGAAATAGAGAGATGAAAAAATCCCAAGAGTAGAGTTCTCTCTCCTTCTCTTCCAGCCAGAGCTTAGTGTTAGAGAAATCAATCGACACAAGGCTTGGATCATCAATAGAGTGCAGAAATAAGACTCCACTGTTACCAGAACTCACAAAAATTAAAAAAGAGAATTGAAATTAATCTTTCCATATTCTTGTAACTCTGATAATCTTTTAAAATTTCTCTTTTATTGATATAATTAAAATCAAATTTGCAATGGAAGGAATCTCTACAATTTTAGGCATACAAGAATTGACGACCATTGTGGGAGTCTCTCTTCATTGAAACGATCTCTTCATTGAAACGAAAACAACAGCGTAATCCAACATTATCTTCGATTCCTCCGGCTTGAAACCCAAGCGTTATCACTGGGTGATGGTTTAAAAATATGAGACATCATGATTCATAACAAAAAATAAGATGTCATCATCTATCAATAAAATAAGGCGTTCTCACCTCTAAACAAAGATACAGTGTCATCGTTTATCTCCAAGCCAACCTCAACTTTAATGCGGTCACAAAAAAAATAAATCAAGACTGCCGAAGAGGATGCATGGCTCAATGGGTATTCCTCAACATTACAAAAGAACTCGCAGCTCCTGCACTCGCCTGCAGGCGCACGCAGAGAAGGCGTAGTGCATGCATGCAAGCATGTGTTGAAAAAAAAAAGTAGGCGTGCACCAACAGGTGCGTGCCCATGCATGCAAGGGAGCACGTGCCCTGTGATCACTTGTGGGCGCGCGTGCAGAAAAAGGGCAACATGCACGGAAAAAAAGATAAAACGTAGCAAGTGCACATGTGCACATGCGCGCGGACCTCTCAGCGTGCCTATGCTCGAATCTGGCCACGCACGCTGATCTCTCTCCATGCATAGATCTCTCTAGTTTTGAGCCGAGGATGCTGCCCTGATGAGCATGCATGATAAATGCTTTCAAGCTCTACGCAGCCAAGTTTTTGAAGAAATTTATAAGAAAATTAATAGTCAGTTCTCTTAACGACCCCAATGTAACTCGCACGACACGGTTTGAAGGGGCATATTTAATTTTATTGGATGAATAATATTTATCCAACACTCAAGAGGATTGAGAAAGAATATGGTCCAAACTTCAAACTCAAATATTATATACAAATTCAAATGCATACAAAGAAGAGAAGGATGTTTTAGCTTGAGAAATGTTATCTTTAAGATCAGGAAATGTGTCCAGAATACACATCAATTGAAGATAAACCCAACCAAATTCTCTCTAGTGAGAATTGAAAGCTCGTGGTGCACGATGATACTCCTATTGTTCATAGAACAGAAATTGGGTCAAACTCAAACTCAAGTTGAGCCCAATAATGGACTCAAGATCCTCAAAGAACACTCACAACTTGTGAAGCCCGCATTGATTTTGAGACTTAGGCAATCAAATGCGAGGCTCAGCCTGATATGAATCAAATCATGCATAAAGCTCAGCTTAATCTTCTCCAAATCAGATGAGGGGCTAAGTATCATGTGAACTAAAGCAAACATAAGGCTTAATCTAAATACATGATTCCATGCTGCAATTCGAGGAATCTTGCACGGCCCACCCAGAGGGTAGGGCCGGTGTCTCAGGAAGACTCTTACTTTCGAATGGCCCATCCAGGGGATAGGGCTTGTCTGTATATCAAGATGGCTCATATTTATTATAAAGCCAACATGCAGATCAAAGTTACAGTCTTCAGTCAAACTCATTGATGTGATAAATTACTGCAAGTATATAATGTCAGTTGTAGCGCTATACAGATCGTCCCACAGAAATCTCAGGTGTTTTGCGATTCTTACTATTTCTTTAGTTCTAGTGAATTAACAAAGAATTCTAAGTTGGAAGGATGAGTTTTAAATTCAAGTGATTAGCATAGGATTTCGAATCCATTAGAATAATAGCCTAACAATAAATTATCTCATTCTTCCTATCTTTTTAATTATACATGGTTAAATAACATATTAAAAAGGTGATCTTTTTAATTTGATTTTAATCAAGTGCCCCTAAGTATAATCTATCAAGTGATGTACAAGTATAGACCATAAAAAATAATACCTTTCTTAAAAACAAATCATATCAAATAGTAAATCTCATAAATAAAAAAAGAAATAAACTTCGAACCCTAATCTAAGTATAGGATATCAAAAGACCAAACTTAAGTATAACGTATCAAAAAAATTAGATTTACAAGTTTATTCAAGTCAATTTATTTATAAGAAAATCTTTATTGATAATTCTAAAAATAAACAAAGAATAAGAATTCCAAAGTTCATCTAAGCATAGATTATCAAAATATTAATTAAGCATAATCTATCAAAGAATTATGATTTGTGAACTCTATCTTTTATTTATTTATAGAAAAATCATAATTTTATTTATTTTTAGAAAGAAGATGAGATAAATCCATGTTAGATCTATTAAACTAACTTTATCTACATCCTAGGGCTAAAAAAAGTTAGCTACTCATAGTCCTAATAAGTAAAATCGAATTTTTATTCATAAACACAATAAAATCTAATCTAGAAAGAGAATAAATCTATACTAGAAAGTAATTAACTCTATCTAAAAAAATAAATAAAGATTAGAAAGCAATGGCGTACCTCTGGAGCACAGTATTGTAATCGTCACTGCTTCAGAAAAATCCTAATTTTATTAATAAAAAACGAGTACAAAACTTACAGGATTCTCTTTAGAATACAGGGACGCTAATATATAGGCTTCAAAACTCAAATCCTAATTCTAACAGAACTGAAAAACTACAAAATTATAACGAAACCACTGACAAAAACTCAGTGCATGGGCCCACCATCGGGCCGCTATTTGGCTGCAAATACCCCCATTGCACGGCAATAATTTGAGCAAATCCGTTGAAATTTCTTCCACATGAGTCTCTTGTCTTGTGCGTTTGATTTTCCTGACTGTATTTGATTTTGAGTCTTTGCCGTATTTTAAACTTGTAACTTTACTCTCTTTGAACTATTTCTATCTGAACTATTTTAATCGGATTACCTAAAAAAAAAATACTAAAAATATCCGAGTAGTATTTATTTATATACAAAAATAGATAAAGTATGAGAGGAAAAATACAATATATGATACTCATCACACCCCCACACCTATCTTGTACTAGTTCTCGAGCAAAACCTAAACTTAAGAAGAAAAAGAAAAATCCTAAATCACTTTCGCAGGAATCACGATTGTACTTAGCATGTGCAACAAATCTTTAAACCCCTAGATTACCCCTAGTAGACGAGTGTTGTCTTGTGAGGATTTAAAGTGAATATAACCACAAAATTCATGAAGAAAATAGATTAAAAAATAAAGAAAAATAAGGATAACCAAAAATTAAGAAAAATAAAATATTTTATACAAAAGAAAGAAAAAAATTTATGATATTTTCATCAATTAATCTCACTAATATACAAACTCAAGAATGCATTTAGATTATCAATTTCAAATTGAGTGTCATATCAGATACACTTATCTTTTTAATCAAAAATTTAAATCTTATCTTTCAATATCCACTGACAGATAATCTATTGGCTCCTATATAACTACGTACACGTGTGATAATCTACTTCGGTTTTGAACTCTAACTCTAACTCATGATTCATCTCCTCTCTCATAACATTTTTTTTCTTTCTTTCCTTTTTTCTTTTTTTCATTTCATGTTTTTAAGAATATTTCACCTTTCATGCTAATATTCATGTTTGTTTAGGCGCAACATACCCAATTACTCGGCTCATACTCTTTTTTTTTCTTTTTTTTTAAATATTTCATTTTTCATGCGAATATTCTTGCTTAATTAAGCGCAAAGTACCTGATTACTTGGATCACACTTTTTTCACTCTTGAGACTATTGCCTTAATACTAGGCGCACCCCATTATTTTATCACTCTCGAGACTATTGCATTAATACCAGGCTCACCCATTATTTTATTCTCACTTTTTTTTATTTAGAGAGAGAGAAAACTTACTCATTCGTTATCATCTTTATTCATAACCTAATAAATTATTGTGAAGTGAAAAATAAATGTATACTTGTCTCAAAACTACTGTTAGCGGTATTTATTTTTTAGATTTTAATCTTTTTTATAAAATTCTAAGTGTATCGTCCAATCTACTCTCCTATCCAATTTTAAATCTAAATTTGTTCCTTTATTTGTAATTAGGTTGAACTATTGATAAAAATGCATAAATTTGTTGTTAATTTTTTTTTCATTTTTTCAGTTTTTTTTTAATTTTTTCAGTTAATTACCCTAAAAACTACCCAAAGTATAAAATAAAGAAACCCAAAAATCATCTAAAAATAAAATAAAAACTCTAAAAGAAAAACTAAAATCTTAGAAAAACACAAAAATATCTTAACCCACTCCCCACACCTAAACTCATGTATATCCTCATACACAAACCAAGTGTAGTAAAATAAATATGAAAACTCTTATACAAATACTATACAAATAATGAGAGTCGTAAAAGTTACGATCTCAATATCATCACCCTATCAACGCATGGAAAGCGGTCTGACCTCTTGATCGCTTCCCACTTTCATAGTGTGTGCATTTTAAACGTGAAGTAGATGCATTATTATATCTCATCAACCTCCTACAAGTTACGAAATTACCTATCTATAGCTTATGCCGCCCTCGCTTTTCCTTTGTCCACATGTAAGTATTAACAATTGGATTAAAGAATTCTTTATTATAAACCTGCCAATCATCATTAGTAACAAGCATACATGTAGAAATATCATGAGGAGAGAAGAGTGCTATAGGATCAAGTGAATGTGATGGTAGCTCTTCTAACTCACGAAGTAATGCGAGCTCCTATGTAAATAAATTTTTAAAAGTTTGCTCATAAATCAATGGCACACTTGTCCAAGTATCATCATACATAAAGTCAGTATATGCAAATTCTTCTAATAATATGAGCTCATCTTTGAACATTTTTTCAAATAAGGGTTCATCATCAAGAGGTCAAATGAGAGTGCAAACTATAAATCATGTTGAGCTCAATGAGGGAACTCATTGTGTACTCATCCATATTGAATATATTCAATGCCACGGTCATATTCCCAAATGATAACTTCATGAAGCCACTCCTACAATCAATTAATGTATTTAATGTTGCAAGGAATGGTCTATCCAAGATAACCGGAATTTGATTCTGTGGATTAGACATTAGCTCAGTTTCTAAGATAATAAAATCTACAGGAAAGATAAACTCACTGGCCTTAATGAGCACATTTTTAACTATACCAAGTGGTCTCTTGATCGAACGATCAGCTAGCTATAATGTAACCTTGGTAGGTTAAAGGTTTTCTAACCCCAGTTGCTAATAAATAGTGTAAGGAAGCAAGTTGATACTTACCCCTAAATCAAGCAATGCCCTATCAAATGTAGTGTTTCCAATGGTGCATGAGATTGTCGAGGAACCTAGATCTTTGTACTTGATAAGTAAGGAGTTAAAAATGATATGTGATATATTTGCAGCAAGAAAAATTTTCTCAGGAATATTTCTTGCTTGTTTCTTAGTACACAAATTCTTGAGGAACTTAGCATAAGTAGGAACCTGTTGTATAATGTCAAGGAGTGGAATATTAACCTTCACCTGCTGAAATATTTCAAAAATTTTCTCTACTTGCGGTGAAGGCTTCCTAAATCGATTTGGATATGGTACTTTTAGTAGGTATAGGTTTTTCTGAATGAGTATGTGACAGTGATGGAAGTGATGAAGATGGTTGTGGAGAAAGGGGTGGAAGAGATGATGTAGCCTGCGAGATAGTAGGAGTGGGATCAGTGGCATGACTACAGTATTGTCCACTTGCTTGCCAGATCTAACCGTGTGAATGGCATTGCAATGATGGATATGTGACTAATTAAAGTTTGAGGAACTGGCATTAGAGTTCGTTATGGGTGACTTGGAAAGGTACCCTGGGCACGTTCACTCATTTAACTCGCTAATTGTCCAACCTGCTGCTTTACATTCTTAATAGATTGTGAATTTACGAGCAGTTGTTGACCTGTACTTTGAATAAAATCAGTTGACCTATACAGATGGTCCCATAGAGATATCAGGTGTTTTGCGATTCTTACTATTTTTTTAATTCTAGTGGATTAACAAAGAATTCTAAGTTAGAAGGATGAGTTTTAAATTCTAGAGATTAGCATAGGATTTCAAATCTATTAAAATAATAGCCTAATAATAAATTATCTCTTTCTTCCTATCTTTTTAATTATGCACGGTTAAGTAACATAGTGATATTTTTAATTTGATTTTAATCAAGTATCCCTAAGTATGACCTATCAAGTGATGTGCAAGTATAAACCATAAAAATTAACACCTTTCTTAAATCCAAATTATATCAAGTAGAAAATCTCATAAACAAAAAAATTAAACTTCAAACCCTAATCTAAGTATAGGCTATCAAAAGACCGAACTTAAGTATAACGTATCAAAGAAATTAGATTTATAAGTTTATTTAAGTCAATTCATTTATAAGAAAATCTTTATTGATAATTCTAAAAATAAACAAAGAAGAATTCCAAACTTCATCTAAGTATAGATTATCAAAATATTAATTAAGCATAATATATCAAAGAATTATGATTTGTGCACTCTATCTTTTATTTATTTATATAAAAATCATAACGTTATTTCTTTTTAGAAAGAAAATTAGATAAAGCCATGTTAGATCTATTAAACTAATTTCATCTACATCGTAAAGCTAAAGAAAATTAGCTACTCATATTTCTAATAAGTAAAATAGAATTTTTATTTATTAACACAATAAAATCTAATCTAGAAAGCAAATAAATCTATACTAGAAAGCAATTAATTCTCAAAAAATAAATAAAGATTAGAAAGCAATGGTGTACCTCTGAAGTACAGTATTGTGGCTGTTACCCTTTCAGCAAAATCCTAATTTTATTAATGAAAAACGAGTACAAAACTTACAGAATTCTCTTTAAAATACAAGGATATGGCCAATATATAGGTTTCGGAAATCAAACCCTCATTCTAACAGAATTGAAAAAATACAAAATTACAATGAAACCATCAACAAAAACTCAGCGCATGGGCCCACCATTGGGCCGTATTTGGCTTCAAATACCGTTATTTTGCGGCTATAATTTGAGCAAATCGGTTGAAATTTCTTCCACATGAGTCGCTTTTCTTGTGTGTTTGATATTCCTGACTGTATTTGACTTTTAGTCTCTGCAGTATTTTAATCTTGTAGTTTTACTCTCTTTAAACTCTTTTCTGAAATTAATTTCCTAATCAGACTCTGATTTTATGCTATCTTCTTGTATGAATCGGATTAGCTGAAAAAGATACTAAAAATACCCAAGTAACATTTATTTATATACAAAAATAGATAAAGTATGGGAGAAAAAATATAATATATGATACTCATCACTCATCTACAAAATGCAATCCTAATGACGCTCACCCATATGAAGTGACCAAAAGCGATATTTCACCCATATGCAGAGTGATACTTAAACAACTTATTCTTTCTGCAGGGCTTGCTATGTTAGGATTGACCAGGGCTCATCCAAACAACACACTGTCCAACCCAAGAAAAGGGCACTCTTTCCAAATTCTAAAAAAGCTCTCATGTATAAGGAAAGTGAACAAAATTCTCCAAAGCAATGCCGCATTTGCTTTTGCCATATAAGGCTATATTCATCATCCAAGAAACAGCCAATATGGTGAACTATAATAATATCTGGATGGTTCAAAATAAAATAATGGATAGCTCTCCTCTCAGTCTTTGAAGACACTTCAGCCTAATATAGGCTTAGCAAAATACCAAAAAGTTGATTCTTTTCCTTTGCATTAAGAATGGATTTAACTAGAGATTGTGAATGAGATCTACGAAGTTCCCAAAACTTTCCCATTTTTTCATATCATTCATGAGGCTTACAACATGGCAATCAACCAAACCAACAAAGTTATATTCCGAGATAAGCATCAATCTTGCCAAGAGATGTTTCGTAAGTTCAACTAAGCTAAAAACTAGTTTGACTTCCCAGTTTTGTAGTTGAAAATATTCTTACTCAACTGAGCAAGACGCGCCATCACGCCATCTATCTAAAAGATGAAGATGCGCAACTCAAGCAACTCAAACCTTCACATAGAGCTGCTCAGTCTGAATACAGAGTTCAAAATGATTCTCACATGTCTCAGATCCCATGCGAGACTTTCCATGACACTCACAAGTCTCAGTTCCCATGTGAGACTTGTCATGACATTCGCATTTCTCAGCTTCCATGTGAGGCTTGTCATGACACTAACATGTCTCAGATTGCAAATTAAGGTTTGTTGTGACAATTGCGTATCTCATTCTACACAAGAGCCTCAAATTTGCATTAGTGTGTTCAAGTCATCACACGTGCTCATCTTCAGAGTTGCATCCATTTTTATAACCAAGGCTAAAAACACAAGCCTTATCTTCATGGTTATGTAGTCCACAAGACACACATGAAAGAGGGTTGCTCTCTAAAACTTTGTCAGAATCGAAGTTATGTGACAATGATGTTAGGTTTGAGCCCACTAAAAGGCTAAAATTTCATGTGAGTCTCACAATCATTGTGTATACATCACTGGGGATGATGCACACATTCTTTTGAAAACTATTGTGGAAATACGACTAACATTCATGATGAAATGGTCAATGTTTCACTTGCCTAGAATGGGGGTATAACTTTCTCCTGTCGCCTCCAACTCATCAAATTGAGAGTTAAATAGTTTGAGACAAAAATCACTCTAATCTCAAGCTCAACTAGCTCAAGAAAGATAAATGCAGGTATTATGATTTGATACTCTAATACCAAACAACTATCAAGCCAATGGACATCCATATCCTACATCATAAGAACATGCATGCGAACATCTTCATATTGGTTGCAGTTATCCTACCACTGCTTGGCAATATTAACCAACACGTCATCATGCCTGCTCGCCGGCTCGATCAAAACCCAATTTTCTTCAGAAAGGTTTGACCATGTGCTGCCTTATCTGATGATGTTGAAGATGAAAATCAGAAAGCCCCTTACTTCTATCATTTCAGACCAAAATCATTCTGAATAATGGAGAAAATGGGATATAACTTCATTCGAAAGCTCGATTAAATTTTGGCAAAGGACATGGAAATTTTCTTCGCTCTTTCATCCCTGAAGGAAAAGAAATAGATTACTATCACAAAATCGACAGGGGGTAGGTTATATCATGACATCTAATACTCCAGATATAGAGGATATGATCTGCCAAAACGTGAAAAACTCTAATGGGAATTTAGACATCAGTCCGGGGGTACTATCCAATGAGCTAGCCGCAAAAATGAAAACTACTAGCCTGAATCCAGACAAAATTGATAAATTAATGCCTCCACAAGATGAAGTATTAGTCAAACATCTTAATGCCCAATAGAGCATATACTATGAACAGCACGAACTGCCAACCCAAGACAAGGTGGTTCGAGTGAACATGGGTGACGAAACCAATCCCAAACCAATATTCATAAGCAAGGGGTTTGTCTTTTAATAAAAAAGATGATGTTATGACTCTCATCTGAGAGTACATCAACGTTTTTGTCTAGAATTATGAAGTCTTGCCAGGCCTAGATCCTCAAGTTGCTTTGCATCGGTTAAATATTATTCTAGATGCAGAACTAGTAAAGCAGCATAAAAGAAGACTCCGTCTAGAGCTAATAGAGTTGATCAGATGAAGTTAAGAAGTTTATACAATCAAGCTACATCCGGGAAGAATAATATCCTGATTGGAAAGATCCGAATTTATTGACTTTCGAGATCTCAATGAGACTTGCTCCAAAGACAAATTTTTGCTTCCAATAAAGGATGTCATAATCAACAATACTTAAAGATTTGAAAGGATATTTTTCATAGACGGATTTTCTAGGCTTAATCAAATCAAGATGTACTATCATACCATTGCAGGACGAAATGGAGAATAACGTGTAGAATTTGTTATCAAAATGCAAAGAAACAAAGAAAAATATACAATGGGAATAAGTCTCCCTTAGGGCATGAAATTGAGCCTCAATTTGCTTCAGAACTTACTGTCGAGTTTTCTATATAGAAATCAAAGCACGACGATGCAATTTGTCTTCAGTGATGGTTAATCACTGAGTAGATTGAATATTGGCCGCCACCACAATGATGGTGCACACAATCACCTCTTGCTAAAGCTACTCCTACTGTAGAAACAAGCTCCTCCTGCCATTTGGTGGTCTTTTCAGTTGGCTTATCTCTAGTAAGACTTGAGCCTTAGGCAATAGTCTCACGGCCATGTCGAGAGATCAAACTTCCTCCTATTGCCGAAGTTTCTCTTGGCCAGCCAGCAATTCATCTCGAGACCATGCCACCGCTATCTCATGCTATTTCCATCACTTAACCAAAATGAGAATCCAAAGTATTCAAAAAATCATTACAAACTAGTGATGAGATTTCGAAAATTTTGAAGGGGGTATCTGTAGAATGAAAAAATTTCTCAAAAAAAAGGCAAAAAAGCTAGAAATCAGCAATGTGTAAAACTCAAAATGCAACGCTATTAGCCCTGCATAAAATTCAGTATGCGAGGCTAAACTAGCACGCAAGGCTAACTATGTTTGCAAGGCTAACTCTGCGCATGAGACTAACTCAGTGTGCGAAGCCAACTCAGCATGCAAGGCCAACCAGTATATGAGGCTAACTCAGTACGCGAGCCTAACTAGTATGTGAGGCTAACTCAGCACGCCAGTCTAATCAGTATGTGAGACTAACTTAGTACACGAAACTGACTCAGTACGCGAGGCTAATTAGCCTCGCATAATAAGCAATCCATAATGAAATTTTTTTTCTGGATTTTCAATAGAAATGCAGAAAATCCTTTTAAAAGAAATTAAGGATTTTAAATCCTTATTCAATTATCACAAATTAAGGATTTCAAATCCAATTAATAGAAAAATCCTTTTTTTTATTGGATTACCTTTAAGAGGAAGATTTCTACTCTTATCTAGATGGAAAGTTGGCACATGGACTCTTGTCTATAAATAGGCATTGAGAGGACACTCAAAAAAGATTTTTGGCAGATGAAGCTATGCATAAAGAGCAATAACAATGTGACCAGCAGAAAACTAGGGCCTGCCTCCTCTCTACCCGGCAATCTTTAAGCATTAGATTGTCAATGGGTCTACGTTCTTGATTTCATTGCGACATCGATAACCCACATCTTATGTAAAACAAAGAGATATTATATAAGTCATCTCGTTTATTTTCTTTTAAATCTTTCATTGCAATTCTTGGAACAATTATTGTAATTTGATGGCAATGAAAGTATAAATAAATTTCATTGAAAACGGGGGCCGATCCCGAAAGGGATGACCATGATCTTCCTATGCTCGGGCCAATCGTAGCCAAGTGGAACTACAGGCCTCAGTGGGAGCGCTCCGATGGGAAGCGAGATATCATTTTCCGACCCCGTTGCCCCTATTCTAGTGAGAGGGTCCTAGTCTTTATGAGCGAGGCCGGAGAGAAGAAATGGGGGGAGAAAGAAAGATATTGAAAGAAGAAATTGGGAGAAAATGAATGAGAACTAAAGGTGAAGAAGAAGAAGAAGATCATAGGGAGAGCTGTTGCTTGATTAGATCTTTTAAAAAAAAAACTATGGAGAGCTTCATCTTAACAGAAGATCATTATCGTCTCCTTCTGGCGATTGTCACTAGGTGAATCGAAGTGGACCAAGTAGCCAATTCTGGCTAAGGCTATAACTTATGTAGCACAGACCGGCTGCAGAGTAAAATATTGAGTAAGAGATGGTCCTTGGAGGAATCCAAACTGCGAGACTTGCCTGTAGCAATGGAGACTAAACCCCCGCAGAGGGGTGCTGGACCTTGCAAGCGCGGAAAACAGCCTGGGCTGTGGTCATGCAACCGTGGAGCTAGCCTTTGAATCCAACGTATATGGTTTGCACAAGAATATTTCTCATAACTTGACTCTGGTTAAGTTTGAGCCCAATCGTGCCAGAAGCAATCACAATTGCTGGGTTTAGGGATGATGATGGGAGAAGCGGGAACCATTTTGGATGGTTAGGTCGAGCCCTCGTTGGCATTTGATTGCAATAACACCATTACTAAGGGTTTTGTGGTCGTCACTAGTTAGTGGGCAACCAACAATGACTGGGGACGAATCTTCTTCCCCATAACTAGGTGCAATGGCACTCATTATCTGGCATCGCTGTTAAAGGACTGCCTTTAACATAACAATATCGCTAAAGAGGTGTTCACTCTACATCGCGTGCATCAGATACAACTAGACAAGAAGGACGAGCTGCTCGCAGGCACAAGAAAGCTTGGATGTTGGAGGGAAACTCGGAAATGGACATCACGCATCACTTAGAAAAATCGAAGAACTTGAATTTTTAAGTTGCCATTAGATAGAGGAGCGTTGTTGGGGGTTAGCATCACCAAGCATATGTTGATGTCGACATGGCTGATTATCGAGTGGATGCAAGCATATCAAAGGTGAGAAAATCTACGTCGATGGTGAGTTGGGTAATGGCGGTAAAGGTTCGAATGAGATTTTGAAATTAGAATTTTAAAATTGAAATCAATTTGGACGTGAAATGACTGCGGGTTACGGCGCTTAGCATTAGCACATGTCATGTGGTAATTATGTTTATTTGGTGTTAGTTGCATCCACCTAAAAAACCCTATACCTTGTTTACTTGAGGAAGCTCTTGCTAAACTCTTGTGTATTTTCTAATTGTGGGATCCTCTTTAGTGATCGATGCTAATATATATTACTATATATATAATCGGTGAACTAATATCCCTGCGTACTACTAATTAGTAGTTAATAAAAATAGCATACAAATTTTTATGGTTAGGTTTAGGTTTATATATATATATATATATATATATATATATATATATATATATATATATATATATATATATATATATATATTTATATATATATTCACAACGGAACCTTGTATTCCTTTTCAAAAATGTATATTAATTTACCTCATACCATAGTAATACAACTAACAATCTAGATTGCATCCATGTCGGTTAACTTCAAATATGGATTTTCTAATATTCGAATCGAATTACTAATTAAACTAGTATGTCCCATTAAGAGGATTTAATGGAGCGTGGGGGTATTATATGCCCATCATTTTATCTCAAAAATATTTGAATCGTATCCATATCCATTTTTTTTTTTTTAGCGAAGGATATTAAATTTCTTTCCGTAGCATATCCGTATTCAAAATTATATCCATAAGAAGAAAACAAATATAAATATGAAAAAAACTTTATCTGATCGTCTCCTACCTGCAGAAAAAGATTCCCCAATTGTCGGATAGACGAAATTCAAAGGTTTCGCACACAATATCTTCATGTTATTCACTTGCATCGGTGGTTCTCCCTAAACTTAATTTCTCCTAATTATCGACTTGCATCCACCGATACAGTTGATGCACATGCAATGAAAATTCCTGGTTAACTAGCCTGTTTGCTAAGCTAACCATGCATAAGGGATCACATGAAAGTAGCATAGCTCAAGGCTTTAACCTAAACATCACTAAGAAACCTAGAAATTGC
Organism: Dracaena cambodiana; assembly: GCA_036321105.1. Lineage (NCBI taxonomy): Eukaryota > Viridiplantae > Streptophyta > Magnoliopsida > Asparagales > Asparagaceae > Dracaena > Dracaena cambodiana. The sequence continues at coordinate 9,385,471 of JAYEPQ010000016.1, forward strand.
GTGGAATTCCTAAACAACAACAATACCGCAGTGGCTTTGTGCATACTTGATAATTTGCTCAATCTTCTCATCACCCTCGATCGTGTTGTTATGATTGAGGTCACCTTTCCACAATGCTCTCCATGATCTCCACCAGGTGCAGCTTATTTGAAGTTTTTGCAGCGCCTCACGGAGCTCGGCCCTGTCGATGCGCCCATTACCATCCCTATCGAAACTATAGAGCCACTTCTTGAACTCCTCTTTTGTCATTGCTTCGTCTTGAACATACCTGCGAGACCTAAAATGCATTGGAACTGAGGAGAGGAGTTCCCTTACTTATAAGCCTCGGGTGTCACTTAACACTGGAGATGGGTAGGTGGTTTTATAGTACAAAAAGATGGTGGCTGTTGGGCTTCAGTTGAACTACAGTGCATGAATTACTTCCATAGTGCTACTACGAGTGGTGGCCTAAAGCCAAATATTCGTACTCCTTTATGCTGATATTCATTGAGAATTTCTTCAAATGAGCATCCCAGTCTTCTGCCGAACACCAAAGGTTGTGGTAGTTCAGTGCGTATCAGAACTTTCTTTGTGGATTCTTCAAAAAAAATGTGCCATGTTACCTTTATCCTCATGTCTCTTCCACCATCTCGACCTAAATAGTAATAGACAGCAAGATAGTTATCGACTTGTGCCGTATCAGAACCTTTATCCGATTCCAAAAACATGATAGAGTTATGTTAAAGAATCGCTCTTTATGGATATTGACCAGTTCTGCAAGAGAGTTGATTTATTTCTCACTGCCGGCAGAACTATTCGAATGTGAAAACACATTTCATCCTCGCTAGATATTGTCCCATGTGGTTCCCCCATCTTGTTGGAAGAAAACTAAGTTGAAAATACTATTTTGACTGGTCAAACAGTAAGCCACTCCTGTTTCCAATTTTCTTAAATAACATGAGAATGAAAATAAGCAGGTCCAAGAGACAACACTTGAAGAGACAACACTTAGTCCGCTCTATTAAAAAATTTGAATCAAAAATAAAAGTTTAATTTGTTTAATTTAAATTTTTTGCATAGAGTGATTAAAGGGCTGGCTCTTAGAACCTGTTTATTTTCATTCTCACGTTATTAAAGAAAATTAGAAAAACCTTGTTAATTCTCCACTTACTGCTCATTTCAAGTTGATAGCATCTCTATCACTAGTGTACCTGTATTTGTATTTCTCATGCAGTTGAGAGCAGATGCATGTGTTGTCTCGACAAAGATTGCTGGAACAAATGGATGCTTAGATAAGTGAGGGGTTCTCATGTTTTGTATGGAGTTTGGGGGGAATATAGTTCTTGTTAAAGTTGAGATTCAGACTATGATGAAGAACTTGATAGGAGACATGCACTCATTGGTTGTGCCAAATATAGTTTCACGTGTGAGTAGTTAGAAAGCTGCAATTTACTTTCTTCAGTTGCACTACTTGCGGGGAAGGCTGAGTATGTAAAGCCATCGAGGCTGTAACGGAAGATGTCGGATTGACGTGATTACTTGGCTCTCTTCGTATGAGAAGTTTATCATCATTTAGGCTTTGATTTGCTACGGGTTAAGCCCACGTACAAACCCGAGTTAGCAAAAGAGGATAAGGGCATAGTACTGGAGTAATAGGAGACTTGATACTGTAACACCCGCCTACTTAGGATTCGCTAATAACATGTCGGCCGAAAGAATATGCAAAGTCTCAATATAATAATAAGAATTACATTATATATGTACAACAATATTCGATAATAATAGTATAAGGTTTAAAATAAGAACTTTTTTTAATTGATTGCAATAAAATTTGGACATATTGGAATGAAAAATATAAATACAACCAAATTATAAAAAGAAACAAGATAGTTTTCTAGTAGGCTTCGTCCTACTTTTCAAAGTTCATTAGATCTTGCATATAATCCGATGGACATGCATATTTAGGGTCGTCACGCTGCGACCAAAAGATGTGTCAGCAATTGCGCAAAAATAAATTAGTACTTTCTAAAGAAGCCTAGGACACATCACAAAAATGTGTCGGCAATTTATTAAAGGGTTTACTCAAGTCCAAGCAACAATTAGAAACAATCTATCCATGAGAGTTATCCAGAACCCCAAACCTAACCATCATACCATTGTTAGAATACTCCGACCATTAAGCTCGAAATATGAGACTCCTACAACCTTCAACAGCAACCATGTTGCTATGGTCAACTCTAATTAACGAACTCCTTGCACATCTACTGCTTACGTGGTAAGGCCGATAACATACAAACCAACCTTGAGCGAACCACTTGTAGTACAGAGATCTCCACAGTAGCTCAAGCCCGCACTTATACCTTAGTGACAAATTTCACAACCAAGTGAAGCACAAGGGTAGCATGTCATTACTGTGCTTCTCATTATCAACCAAAGTTGCTCGTCCTTGAGAGTTTTCTTTATACCACAATAATGAGCTCGCCTAGTAGAACTGTCTGATCATGGGGCAATGTCCGCAGTTGAGGACGATATTGCTGCTTGTACTAGAAAAATTAGGGAATACCTTCACGACCATAAAAAGGACTCCGTCGTTCCATGATAGAGTAACTTTATATCACCATCACAGCAGAACAAGAGCGTATCTGTCCTCAATTTCAAAACCAATCTTCCAAAATTTTGTGCTTTCTCAAAGTCCGAAGCAGGCATTGCCGCAAGCAACACAAGTAATTAATAATTCAGCACCACCTATAAAGAGTTAGGAACATCAACCACAATGAGAAGAAGATGATTCCTACTTGGCAATCTAATTATCTTTGGTAGAACCGGTTGTTGGGTTTGTGTCTCGCATCCGTTGAGTATGCAGATGTGATCAAGAATCATAAGAAGTCTCAGTTGGACTTGAGTTGGAAGACCAGAGTTTTAATTGGATTCGAACACCAATTAGATGGTGATAGTGCTATTCTAATGGGATTAGCTTAGGAACACTATATATATATCTTGTTTGTGATATGAGAGAGTAGAGAACAATTGGCCGAGAGAGATACTTCTGTTATTATGAGAGATGCGAGAGGTAAAGAGATACTTGGATCTCTTCTTGTAGCCTATTTTTTCTCATAGTGAATATTTCTCTCGTTATTCCCATGGACGTAGGTCGAACTTAGTCGGCTGAACCACGTTAATTCTTGTGTTCTTATTGTGTTGTATTGTTTTCTTCGTCTCTACAATCTGGATGGGGGATTTGATTCCCAACACTGGTAACTTCATGTTACCTATCTCGAAATATGACCTAATAAAACATCTGAGTAAGATGCATGCCCAAATAACATTGATGCAGCTCTTGAAATGCTCTCTGATCCACATTAGAGTCTCGGTAATAAAGCACTCAAAGAGACATGGATCCCTTCTAAAGTTTCCCCTACGAGCCTTGCAATGTTATTGCAACTATATTTTCTAGACCCATAATCACCTTTGCAGAACACGAGATAGTAGACAAGATGTATTGATACTTCCTTCTTCAGGTTACTTGCCAAATCTGGAATTTAATAATGATTGGAGGAAGCTTAATCGATACTGGAGCTGCACTTAACATTATGCCAGTCCAAACCTTCAAGCCTCTGAGTGTAGAAGAGATTGAACTGCGACCAACAATACCACCTTTTGAGCTTATGATGAAAGCATGAGGCCCATCTGTAGCGTTGTTATTTTGAACGCAAGGTTGGGACCCAAGATTGTGCTCACAAATTTCTGTGTTGTCATTGTTCCCTCCGTACTTGATCTCATACATGGAGGAAAGTGGATCACTGACATAAATGTTCCTGTACTGGACAATGTTTAAGGATTCATAATAGCTATGGTGTAAAGGTTCAAAATGATGCTCCTCAACCAAGGACAAACTCCCTCCATCAATAAAGGGTATTTTCGGCAAGGCCTCTACTTGCGTCATTGAGATAATTGCTTAACATTCTAAAGCCAAAAGAGTCCCCTCCTAAATAACTGAATAATCACCACCTCTTGCAAAAGATAAGAATTTTACCCTTATAAGAGTATGAGTAGAGCCAGAATTGTTTAGTGAACAAGAGCCCCCAAAACTACAACTAAAGCAACTGAAGACTCTCTTGTTAAAGCAATGACCACCGCTCATCAAGGAGTCCAACCCTCCTAGGAAGAAATTTCTGCCTCTGTCATGTGTTCTGAACCAATTCATTATCAACAGAAAAAAGCAAGAGGTAAGTTACCACTTACAATATCTGAATTGCTTTTCCCACTTGGCATAATCTAGTAGGAGATCTAAAGGTGTGGAAAGTACTATATAAGCAAAGATACAGTCATGTCAGGGCTTTTAGAGAATGAACAGGGAATTCACAATCTCATTTATCTAGAGCCAAACATCAAAAATGCGGATTCTTTGGTTCTTAGCAAAGGCATCATCCAGACCCAACATAGAACCTTAAAGAGAGAGTGCCTAAGGAAAAATACTCATTCCATTACCAAGGGGAGAGCACTCCTACATTTTTATACAATAAGCAAAAAAAAGGCGATCCTGCAATCCCAATAGCAAGTGGGGAGGAGTTCTCCACCGAAGAGGAACAAATAGAAAGTGAGGAAAGGTTTGATGATGACAACCAACGAGACCTTATTTTTAATCAATAAGTGGTAATCTAGATGCGCGACATCAACAATTGTTGCTAATGGAGCCTTATTACCGCAGCGGGCTCGGTCCGCCCAAACGGGTCCAAAAATAAAAACCAGCCCAAAATAAAACCTATTATGAAGCTTATAAAAGGTGCGGCTAGGGCATTGTTGAGGGTGCTGAGGTTTCTTTTGTGCGCTCGTGGCTGCTGCTCTTGATTTTGGCCGAAGAATAGCAAAAGGGTAGAGGTTTTGCAGCGATTCAAGATAATAATTGTTGTTGCTGCAGTTGAATATTACAAGGGGCAGCAGCTGAAGCAATTAAAGGGCAGCAGCGGCTGAAGCAAAAGAGATTTCTTGCTGCGGTCTGAAGCAAAAATTGAAGGAGTTGTTGTTGAAGCAACAAGAGGTGAGGGTTTGATCTCAATTCTTGTGTGATTTCATTGTGATTTCTCTTATGGTTGAGAACTAGAGAGTTGCAATTCTCTTTTGATATAGTGGAAACTTTCGATCGTGTCCCCGTGGATGTAGGCACATTACTGAACCACATTAAATCTCTGTGTTCATTGTCTCTTCAATTTTTCTATTTGGTTAACTATTATATTCTGCTGGTTGTTTGCATTGGTATTATTTATTTTTGCTAACAATTGGTATCAGAGCCTGGTTCGGAACAAATTTTACTCAGATCGGTGTTAATTTTGAGTGGGAGTTAAGACGGAAGATATGAAGGACAAAATTGAAAATTTTGATGGAAAGACTTCCAATGGTGGAAGCTGCAGATGGAAAACTATTTATATCAGAAAAATTGACATCAACCACTGTTTGGAGAAAAGCCAGAAAATATAACTGATGAGAAGTAGAAATTGTTGGACAGGAGGGTTTTGGCATATATTCGATTGTGTCTGACAAAACAGGTTGTGTTCAACGTCTCCAAGGAGAAAACCACTTCAGGTTTGATATCAACATTGGCTAAATTTTATGAGAAGCCATCTGTTTTAAATAGATTGTTTCTAATGAAAAAGCTTTTTCAACTTAAGGATGTCTTCTGATAGTTTAGTTGTTAATCATTTGAACGAATTTAACACATTATGAATACAATTTGATTCCTTAGAGTTTGTTTTTTTTGATGACATTAAAACTTTGATATTTATGTGTTCGTTACTGGATAGTTGGAGTAATATTGTTATGGCCATTAGCAATTCTTCCAACACTGCTCTTAAATTTGATGATGTTGTGAGTACTATCATGAATGATAAATTGATTAAAAAGAGCATGGGTGAGAGCACAATTTCTACAAATACTGCTCTGTCTATTTATAATGACGAAAGGAGACAAAGGGGTAGAACTTTAAGTAGGGAGTCGAACCAAAGATAGAGATCAAAATCTAAAGGGAAATTCAAGAAAAAATTAGTGTGTTGGAAATATAAGATAGATGATCATATGAACAAGGATTGTCCAAATAAAGATAATAAGGGAGCGAATGTGGTGAATCCAAATAAGAAGTATGATGACTTGTGCTTGTCTGCTCATACAGAATCAATGTCAGACTTGTAGTTTGTAGATTCAGGGGTTTCGTTCCATTGCACTGCTTGCAGAGAATGCTTTTATAATTATGTCCAAGGTGAATTTGGGCATGTGACTGTTAGTAATGGATAGGAATGCAAGATTGTCAGTAAGAGAACAATTCAGTTGAAGTTGCATAATGGTGAAAAGTTGCTTTTACAAAAGGTCAAGTACATACCAGATTTGAAGAAAAATTTGATATATATTAGCAAGCTGGATGGTGAGAGTTATCAAATCTCATTTGAGAAGAAATAGTGAAAGATCAGCAAAGGAGTAATGGTAGTGGTTAAGCGTGAGAGAGTGGGAATACTATATTTACTCTCAAACTCAGTGGATCACGTTGTTTCTTTGGCCACTATGAAGAATGAGAAGGGTACTTTATAGCATAAGAGACTCAGTCACTTGAGTGAGAGCAACATGAGGCTGTTGCAATCTATTGGTATGTTGACAGATGTGAAAGATATTAATTTTAATTTCTATAAGAACTGTGTGTTTGGGAAGTAGAAAAGAGTTAGGTTTATGAAGGATGACAAGGAGAAGAAAACCGAGAGATTGGAGTTAGTGCATACAGATGTATAGGGTCTTTTTCGGCGAAGTCTCTTGGAGGTAATTCTTATGTTGTTACTTTCATGTATGATGCAAAGGAGTAATGGTAGTGGTTAAGGGTGAGAGAGTGGGAATACTATATTTACTCTCAAACTCAGTGGATCACATTGTTTCTTTGGCCACTATGAAGAATGAGAAGGGTACTTTATAGCATAAGAGACTCAGTCACTTGAGTGAGAGCAACATGAGGCTGTTGCAATCCATGGGTATGTTGACAGATGTGAAAGATGTTAATTTTGATTTCTATGAGAACTGTGTGTTTAGGAAGTAGAAAAGAGTTAGCTTTATGAAGGATGACACGGAGAAGAAAACCGAGAGATTGGAGTTGGTGCATACAGATGTATGGGAGTCTTTTTCGGTGAAGTCTCTTGGAGGTAATTCTTATGTTGTTACTTTCATGTATGATGCAAGTAGGAAAATATAGGCATTTATACTTAAGCAGAAATACGATGTCTTCAAGATCTTAAGATATGGAAAGCTCTTATTGAGAATGAAACATGTTTGAAGGTGAAATGTCTGTTGTTAGATAATGGAGGAAAATTTTCCAATAAGAAGTTTAATGACTATTGCTCTACCCACGGGCTCAGGGGAGTGAAGATTGTACCTAGAACACCGCAGCAAAATAGTGTGGTTGAGAGGATGAATAGAACCATTTTGGAGCGAGCTCAGAGTATAAGACTACATGCAGGTTTGCCTTTGCAACTTTGGAGAGTTGCTATAGATACGGCAGTCTATCTGATCAATAGAAGTCCAGTTAGTGATTTAGATGGAGGAATTTCAGAGGATGTGTGATCTGGTAAGACTGTGAATTATTCATTCTTAAAAGTATTTGGTTGTATAGCATATGCACATGTGCATTATGAGATGAGAAAGAAACATGATTCTATGGTTATCGCATGGGGGATTATGAGCATAACAAGGTGATTCATAGCAGAGATGTAGTATTCAATGAGATTTGCATGTATAAAAACCGAATGGAGAGGGAGTAAGAAAATAGTTGAAAAAGAGCACTTAGAGCTGGATGAGCCATAGGATGGGATGGATCCCATGGTGAAAGAAAAGAAAAAATACCTATATCTGAAGGAGAAGAAATGGCTACACCTGAAAATACACAAGTTTCAGATGATACCGAACAGGAGAGAGAGCTACTGGCTAAAGTAGATGGTTTCAGTTCTTCATCAGAGGAAGAGATTGTTACCAATTTGAGAAGGAGCACTAGGATAAGAATGCCAACTCAAAAATTTATCTTTCTTTATATCATATTTTGTATAATGATGCAGGTAAATTAGAGAGTTACCAAGAGGCTATATAAGATAAGTTTCGTCTTAAGTGAGAGCAAGCCATGAGTGATGAAATGTCTTCTTTGGAGGAGAATCACATATGAAAATTGGTGAAGCGACCAGCAAAAATGAAAGTATTGCATAACAAGTGATTATACATGGTGAAACATGAGGCATGAGGGACACAAACATACAAGGCTAGACTTGTGGTGAAGGAATTCGGTCAGAGAAAATGTATTGATTTCAATGAGATATTTGCATCAGTTGTGAAGATGACTTCTATCAGAACAATACTGAGTATTGTGACTGTGAAAGGATTGTATTTAGAGCAGCTTGATGTGAAGACTACTTTCCTTCAAGATGATTTAGAGGAGGAAATATATATGGAATAGCCGGAGGGATATGAAATTAAAGGAAAGGAGAATTGAGAATGTCGACTGAAAAGGAGCTTGTATGGATTGAAACAGGCACCGAGACAATGGTACTTGAAGTTCGACAAGTTTATGTTGGATTCAGATTTTGCCAGATCAAATTCAGATTATTATGTATATCTACAAAAGTTTAAGAACGGTAAATTTATTATACATACTTTGTATGTAGATGATATACTTGTGGCAGATTAATGTATAAAGAAAATCAATGATCTGAAGAGCAAGTTGGCAAGAAGATCTCTATAAAGGACATGAGTGAGGCGAAATAACTTTTTGGGATACAAATTACCCGAGATAAGAAAAACTAGAAATTGTGGTTATCTCAGGAGGGGTATATCAAGAAGGTATTCGAGATATTCAACATGGAGAATACAAAACTGGTAACTACAGGTTTTAGTGGTCAGTTTAAATTGTTAAAAGAGTAAGGTACTAAAACAGATGAGAAAATGAGACATATGGAAAATGTGCCTTATTCATCAGCTGTTGAGAGTCTTATGTATGCAATGGTGAGTATAAAATCTGATATTACACATGAAGTGGGAGTAGTGAGTAGATTCATGAAGAACCCTGGAAAGGAACATTGGCAAGTAGTGAAGTAGATTTTAAGGTATTTGAAAGGTACTTCAAAATATTGTTTGTGTTTTGGGTGTGATAATATTGATATGTAAGGTTTTATGGATTCTGACCATGCGGGTGAAACAGACAATGGTAGGAGCACCAAAGGTTATATTTTTACTATAGGAGGGACAACGATAATCTTGATTTCAAGATTATAATCAATTGTTATTTTATTTTTGACAGAAACTAAATATGTGGCAGCTGCAAACGCAAATGGAGATTTTATTTGGGTGTAGCGATTGATTAGTGAATTGGGTTTTGATGGAGTAGATTGTAGATTGTTCAGTGACAGTTAAAGTACAATTCATCTTGCTAGGAACTCGGCGTATCATTCACGGACTAAATATATTCACTTAAAATTCACTTCATTAAATTCTTATTGGAGGATGGTCAATTGATGTTGGAGAATATTGAGGGCAGTAAGAATCATGCTGATATGTTGACAAAGCAGATTGATGGAAAAAAGTTGAACTATTCCTCAATTTTGGTGCATTTATGTTGAATACTGAAATTGCGACTTTAAACGATTGAAGTAAAAGCTTGGGATACTAGGATTATCATGCATCAAGAATAAAATTTTTGCAATAGGTTTCTAAGTGGGAGATTGTTGCTAATGGAGCCCTATTGCCGCAGCAGGTTTGGTCTGCCCAAACGGGTCCCAAAAAAACCAACCCAAACCCATTATGAAGCTTGTGAAAGGTGCAGCTGGGCATTGTTGAGGGTGTCAAGGTTTCTTTTGTGCCCTTATGGCTGCTGCTCTTGATTTTGGCCGAAGAAAAGCAAAAGGGTAGAGGTTTTGCAGCGGCTGAAGATAATAATTGTTGTTGTTGCAGATGAATATAACAGGGGGCAGCAGCTGAAGCAATTACAGGGCAGCAGCGGCTGAAGCAAAAGAAATTTCTGGTTGCAGCCTGAAGCAAGAATTGAAGGAGTTACTGCTGTCGCAATAAGAGGTGAGGGTTTGATCTCAATTCTTATGTGATTTCACTTGTGGTTGAGAACTAGAGAGTTGTAATTCTCTTTTGATATAGTGAAAACTTTTGATCATGTCCCCGTAGATGTAGGCATATTGCCGAACCACGTTAAATTTGTGTGTTCACTGTCTCTACTATTTTTCTCTTCGGTTAACTACAATATTCCAGTTGTTGTTTGCATTGGTATTATTTATTTTTGTTAACAACAATGACTTGCTATCCCCATGATCGCATAGGGCTAAGGATTCTATTTGAGATAAAAAATAACTCTCTTTGCTTGGTAAATATGTAAATATATCAATAAAAAAGCAATAAATAATCAAAAATATGGAAGGAAAAATTGAAGAAAGAAAGAAACAAAAAACTGAAAGGAGAAGAGACACAAAAAAAAAATGAAAATAAAACAAAAGCCAAAAATATTAAACTTAATTTATCCACATTATCCAATGAGTACAAATGACAAAGTAATAAACTTTTTGATATCATTCCTTAATCTAACCTTGGTTTCAAGGACTATATGACTAAAATTTGCTAATCTCATAAGAAACTAAGGATAAGCGGCAGTGAAAAATAAAACTTTGATAAAAACTGAATTTGTCATGGTTAGAATTATTGTGCTTTACTTTGGACTTGAACAAACCATTGTGATCAAAATCTTACTGTAATATGGATTTTATACATTTTTATTTGATTTTATACTCCAAGTTTTGTCTCTTCAAACATGAATTAGTCAAAGATAATTAAGAAAATCACTTTAGAATAATAAGGTTATTTGAGGAATTTTCCATCGAGCATGGAGTATATTCTAGGTTAAAAGTCCTCGTGCTTCTTCGTAGTGTTATCTCACTTGATCCACTAATGAGAATTCTCATCGTACTAGAGATAATTTGTTTAAAATCAAAATCTAAAGAAAAAAACTACTAGGGTATGAATTGTTTAAAGCTTCAAAGAGAAAAATTCCAATATAATCTAGCAAGCAAGTAAAACTTTCGGTTATAAGTCCTCGTAGTTCTGCCGAAATATTAATCTTGGTCTTACTTAACCCTCTCGGTATGTGAAAAGTGTGTGCTTTTAAGAACTCTAATCATCTCTATCTCTTGCATGATTTTGGTATGGTTCAGGACTCCTCTTCCACTTTTCATTTTTTTTCGCTACTTGGAAATCTATTGCTAATTGACTCGATGATAGGAGGGTATTTATATCTCTTGTTCTATTTTACCAAAGCCAACCAGAATGAGTGGTTTCTTCTTGAAGTTAAAAGTTTTCTATTTTTCCTTAGCATATAATAGGAGTAGATAAGTAAAACATTCTTTTAACCAAAATAATAGATTGAGGTTTATACAAACTATCAAATCACTTTGCTAAATATAAAATATCTAAAATGGTGTGCAGATCGGTCTTTCTACCTAACTGTAAATGGATCTGGTGCCCTACTTGATCAGAAAGCAACCTGATTTTAAGAATTTCTATGATGAATGATTACATAGCCCTAACCATTTTGAGGTAATCCATAAAGTCAAATCTTACTTTCTTATCTATTACGGACTATCCAACTCGAAACAAGCTAGACGTGGTTGAAAAACTTGTTTATTCAATCTCTGGAGGTTAGAAAAGTTAACCCCTAACTTATTACAGGAATACAAGCAGAGATCTTCCTCATTCAAATCCTCAAAGTGTTCACATTTCATAATGTCAAAGCCTATCATCCTGCATCTGATGTGGAGCTCCACCAGTTGCAAAGCCACTGAAATCCTCTGAGCACCATCAATCACTTCTGAACTCAGCCTTAGGAAATGCTCATAGAACCCATCCACAACTCGATGAATCCTATAAATCCACTAATGTTGATTCGTCCCGATAAAATTCCACCAAGCTAGCTGAGGAGATGTGGTTGTTGCTAATGGAGACCTATTGCCGTAGCGGGTTCAGTCAGTCCAAACAGGTTCAAAACCGGCCTAAACCCGTTATGTGATATATATATATATATATATATATATATATATATATATATATATATATATATATATATATATATATATATATATATATATATATATATATATATATATATATATATATGAGGAAACAGGAAATACACCGGCGGTGAAGGGAGTTTCTTCACTGCTACTTAGGTGGCCCAATAAAATTATTACACTTGGCGTCATTCAAGATAATAAATAAATGAATTCCCATAATCGCCCTTTGAGTGGTGCCACATGTAATAATTTTATTTGGTCACCTAAGGGACGGTGAAGGAACTCCTTTCACCGCCGGTGAATTTTCCGTTTACTATATATATATATATATATATATATATATATATATATATATATATATATATATATATATATATATATATATATATGGGGGTATGCGGCTAGGGCATGGTGTGCCGAAGAAAAAGATAGGGAGGCTGCTTTTGTTTTTGGCCAAAACAAAAGAAAGGGGGCTGCTATTGTTGAGGGTGGCTGCTGCTAATTTCTTTTAGGCTGGAGGGTTAGGCCAAAGCAAAGAAATAAAGGATAAGGGCTGATTTCTTTTGTGGTTGCGGCCTGAAGCATGAAGGCAAGGATCAACAACTATTGCACATAAGAGGATAGGATTTGATTCTTGTGTGATTTCTTTGTAACTCCTCTATTGTGGTTGGGAACTGGAGAACTGTAATCTCTTTTGATGTAGTTTAGTAGTTGTTGCTAATGGAGACTTATATCACTACCTATGTTATTTTTCTCTTCGGTTAACTATTATATTCTGCTGGTTGTTGCATTATTATTATTATTTTATTTAATAATTGGTATCAAAGCCTGGTTCGGATCAGATTTCATGCAGATCGGTGTTAATTTTGAGTGGGAGTTATGGCGGAAGATAGGAAGGGAAAAATTAAAAATTTTAATGGGACAGACTTCCAATAGTGGAAGTTGCAAATGAAATATTATTTATATCAAAAAAATTTACATCAACCACTGTTTGGAGAAAAACCAGAAAAGATGACCGATGAGAAGTGAGAATTGTTGGATATGAGGGTTTTGGCGCAGATTCGATTGTGACTGATAAAGCAGGTTGTGTTCAATGTCTCAAAGGAGAAGACCACTTCAACTTTGATGTCAGCATTGGTTAAATTTTATGAGAAACGGTCTGCTTCAAATAGACTATTTCTATTGATAAACTTGTTTAACTTGAGAATGCCTTCTGATAGTTCAGTTGTTAAACATTTGAATGAATTTAATATATTATGGGCACAACTTGAATCCTCAGAGTTTGTTTTTACTGATAACATTAAAGCCTTGATATTTATGTGTTCATTACCGGATAGTTGGAGTAATATTTTTATGGCCATTAGCAATGCTTCCAACATTGCATTTAAATTTGATAATATTGTGAGTACAATCATAAATGATGAATGGATTAAAAATAGCATAGGTGAGAGCACAGTTCTATAAGTACTACTCTGTCTAATGATAATAACAAATGGAAGGAAATGGGTAGAAGGTTAAGCAGGAAGTTGAGCCAAAGAGAGAGATTAAAATCTAAGGAGAAGTTCAAGAAAAAAATAGTGTGTTGGAAATGTAAAACAGAGGGTCATATGAAGAAGAATTGTCCAAACAAAGATAAGGAGGGAGCGAATATGGTAAATCCAAGGAAGGAGTATGATAACTTATGCTTGTCTGCTTATACAGAATCAAGGTCAAACTTATAGTTTGTAGATTCAGAGGCTTCGTTTCATTACACTGCTGGCAAAGAATGATTTGATAATTATCTCCAAGGTGAATTTGGGCATGTGACTGTTGGTAATGGGCAGGAATGCAAGATTGTCAGTAAAGGAACAATTCAGTTGAAGTTGTATAGTGGTGGAAAACAGTTTTTACAAGAGGTTAGACACATACCAGATTTGAAGAAGAATTTGATATCTGTTAACAACTGGATGGCAAGAGTTATCAAATCTCATTCAAGAGGAAATAGTGGAAGACTAGCAAAGGAGCAATAGTAGTGTTCATCGGTGAGAGTGTGGGAGTACTATATCTACTCTCAAACTCGGTGGATCACGTTATTTTTTTGGCCACCGTGAAGAATGAGAAAGCTATCTTATGGCATCAGAGGCTCGGTTACTTGAGTGAGAGCGTCATGAGGGTGTTCAATTCAGAGGTATATTGACAGATATGAAAGATACTATCTTTGATTTCTGTGGGAATTTTGTGTTTGGAAAGCAGAAAAGAGTTAGTTTATGAAGGTTGGTGAGGAGAAAAAAATCGAGAGATTGAAGTTGGTGCATACAGATATATGGGGGCCGTCTTCGGCGAAATCTCTTGGAGATAATTCTTATTTTGTTACTTTCATAAATAATGCAAGCAAGAAAACATGGCGTTTATACTTAGACAGAAATCCGATGTATTCAAGATTTTCAAGGTATGGAAAGCTCTTGTTGAGAATGAAATAGGTTTGAAGGTAAAATATTTGTTGTCAGACAATGGTGGAAAATTTTGCAATAAGGAGTTCGATGACTATTGCTCTATCCAAAGGATCAGGAGAGTGAAGACTATACTGAGGACACCGCAGTAGAATGACATGGCTGAGAGGATGAATATAACCATTTTGGAGCAAGCTCAGAGTATGAGACTACATGCAGGTTTGCCTTTGTAAATTTGGGGAGCCGCTGTAGATATGACAGTTTATCTACTTAATATAAGTTCAGCTAGTATTTTAGATGGAGGAATTCCAGAGGAGGTGTGGTCTTTTAAGACTTTGAATTATTCATTCTTAAAGATTTGGTTGTATAACATGTGCACATGTGGATCATGAGATGAGAAAGAAGCTTGATTCTAATCTCAGAAGTATGCATTCATTGGATACGGTGGCGATGAATATGGTTATCGCTTATGGAATTATGAGCATAATAAGGTGATTCGTAGTTGAGATGTAGTATTCAATGAGGATTGCGTGTATAAAGACAGAATGGAGAAGAAGAGTGAGAAAACAGTTGAGAAAGAGCACTCAGAGCTGATGAGCCACAGGATGGGATGGATCCCATGGATGAAAGAAAAGAAGAAATATCTACATCTGAAGGAGAAGAAATTGTTACACCTGAGAATATACATAGGAGAGAGTTACTGGCTAAAATAGATGGTTCCATTTCTTCATCAGAGGAAGAAAGTGTTCCAAATTTGAGGAGGAGCACTAGGATAAGGGAGCCAACTCAAAACTTTTGTTTTCTTTAATATCATATTTTGTATACTGATGCAGGCGAACCAGAGAGTTACCAAGAGGCTATATAGGATAAGTTTCATGTTAAGTGGGAGCAAGCCATGAGTTATGAGATGTCTTCTTTGGAGGAGAATCACACATGAGAATTGGTGGAGCGATGGACAAAGATAAAAGTGTTGCATAGCAAATGGTTATACAGAGTGAAATATGAGGTAGGAGAGACACAAAGATACAAGGTTAGACTTGTGGTGAAGGGTTTCGGTTAGAGGAAATATATTGACTTTAATGAGATATTTGCACCAGTTGTTAAAATGACTTCTATCAGAACAATATTGATTATTATGGCTGTGAAAGAATTATATTTAGAGCAGCTTGATATAAAGACTGCTTTCCTTCATGGTGATTTGGAGGAGGAAATATACATGGAACAGCCGGAGGGATACGAAGTTGAAGGAAAGGAGAATTGGGTATGTCGACTGATAAGGAGCTTGTATGGATTGAAACAGGCACCGAGGCAATGGTACTTGAAATTCGATAAGTTTATGTTGGGTTTAGATTTTGCCAAATGCAATTCAGATCATTGTGTATATCTACAAAAGTTTAAAGATGGTAACTTTATTATACTTTGTATGTATATGATATGCTTGTGGCAGGTTCATACATGGAGAAAATCAACGATCTGAAGAGGAAATTAGCAGGGAGATACTCTATGAAGGAGATGAGTGAGGCGAAACAATTTCTTGCGATGCAAATTACCCGAGATAAAGTAAGAAATTGTGGTTATCTCAGGAGGGATACATTTAGAAGGTATTGGAGATATTCAATATGGAGAATACAAAACCGATAAGTACTGTTCTTGGTGGTTAGTTTAAACTGTTAAAAGAGTAAGGTGCTAATACAGATGAGAAGGTGAAACACAAGAAAATATGCCTTATTCATTGGTCGTTGGGAGTCTCATGTATGCAATGGTGAGTACAAGTCCAGATTTGCACATGCTGTTGGAGTAGTGAGTAAATTCATGAAGAACCCTAGGAAGGAAAACTTGTAAGCAGTGAAGTGGCTTTTCATGTATTTGAAAGATACTTCAAAGTATTATTTGTATTTTGGGGGTAATAACATTGATGTGCAAGGTTTTGTGGATTTGGACCATGCGGGTGATAGAGACAATGGCAGGAGCACCACAGATTATGTCTTTACTATAGGAGGGATAACGGTAAACTGGATTTCAAGATTACAATCAATTGTTTCTTTATTTTCAACAGATGTTGTGTATGTGGTAGCTGCAAAAGCAAATAAGGAGTTTATTTGGGTGCAGCGAATGATGAGTGAATTGGGTTTCGAATGAGTAGATTGCAGCTTTTTCAGTGATAGTCAGAGTACAATTTATCTTGCTAAGAACTCAACTTATCATTCATGGATTAAACATATTCACTTAAGGTATCACTTCATTAGATTCTTGTTGGAGGATGGTCAATTAAAGTTGGAGAAAATTAAGGATAGTAAGAATCCTGCAAATATGTTGGCGAAGCTAATTGATTGGAAAAAGTTGAGCTTTTGCTCAATTTTGGTGCATTTGTGTTGAATGCTGAAATTGGGATTTTAAACGATCGAGGTAAAAGCTTGGAAATGCTAGGATTATCATGTATAGAGATTAAAATTTTTGCAATAGATCTCCAA
Organism: Dracaena cambodiana; assembly: GCA_036321105.1. Classification (NCBI taxonomy): domain Eukaryota; kingdom Viridiplantae; phylum Streptophyta; class Magnoliopsida; order Asparagales; family Asparagaceae; genus Dracaena; species Dracaena cambodiana. The sequence goes on from JAYEPQ010000016.1 coordinate 9,402,427, forward strand.
GTAGGAGATTGTTGCTTTATATATATATATATATATATATATATATATATATATATATATATATATATATGGTGTGCGGCTAGGCCATGGTGTGCTGAAGAAAAAGTAAGGGCGACTGCTTTTGCTTTTGGCCAAAACAAAAGAAAGGGGGTTGCTATTGTTGAGGGTGGCTACTGCTAATTTCTTTTGGGCTGGAGGGTTCGGCCAAAGCAAAGAAATAAAGGATGAGGGCTGCTTCCTTTTGTGGTTGCGGCCTGAAGCAAGAAGACAAGGATCAGCGGCTGTAGCACATAAGAGGTTAGGGTTTGATTCTTGTGTGATTTCTTTGTAATTCCTCTCTTGTAATTGTGATTTCTTTGTAATTCCTCTCTTTCAATTGAGAAGTAGAGAGCTGTAATCTCTTTTAATATAGTAGAAGTTTTCGATCCTGTCTCTGTGGATGTAGGAACATTGTCGAATCATGTTAAATCTGTATGTTTACTAACTCTGCTATTTTTCTCTTCGGTTAACTAGTATATTCCGCTTGTTGTTGCATTATTATTATTATTATTTTAACTAATAGTGGCAATATGGCGGCACCCACAGAGTATGTACTAATGTGATCGAACTACTCCAGAATCAGCAAGAAGAAGAGATGTGACCTATGCAATGAAGTCACGAATAGACACCTACTACGGAAATATGCAAGGAAATGACAGACCTAGAGGCATGCCTTCATGTCATCGCAATTCTCAACCACTAAACTAGGCATGTGGGCACGACTTACATAAAAGACATTAAATGTTGTGGCCTTTTTACTCTTGATCTAGGGAAGCTACTGGTAAATATATGCTCTACATGGCAGTATAATTTGCAAAGGTCTTACCTGTGAACAAGCATCCATAGATAGGGAGACCGGTTAGCCATGCTACATCCTCTCAGCTAAAAAGCTTCTCACCATGGTGAGTGATCAACATATGTGGGTCAATCGAGGCGAGTGGCTAGAGCAATGAGAAAATCCTTCTTCTGGGTATGGTGGGATGGAGAGAATCTTGTTAAAGCCAAAATTATCAAGCATGGCTCACAATGGTCGATGGAGTTGTCCAATAACAGATATGCAAAATACTCCATCGACTATCTGATGTGATAATTTAACTGCAAGTATACAGTATCAATTATAGCGCTTAACAGGTCGTCCCACACAGATCTCAGGTGTTTTGCGATTCTTACTATTTCTTTAGTTCTAGTGGATTAACTAAGAGTTTCTAAATTGAGGGAAGATTGGTTCTAAGTTCTAAAAATTAGCCTAGGATTTCGAATCCATTAGAATAATAGCCTAACAATAAATTATCTCTTTCTTCCTATCTTTTTAATTATGCACGGTTAAGTAACATATTAAAAAGGTGATCTTTTTAATTTGATTTTAATCAAGTGCTCTTAAGTTTGACCTACCAAGTGATGTGCAAGTATAAACTATCAAAGATAATACCTTTCTTAAAAATAAATCATATCAAGTAGAAGATCTCATAAACAAAAAGAAAAAAGTAAACTTCAAACACTAATCTAAGTACAGGCTATCAAAAGACCGAACTTAAGTATAACCTATTAAAGAAATCAGATTTACAAGTTTATTCAATTCAATTTATTTATAGGAAAATCATATTAATGATTCTAGAAATAAACAAAGAATATGAATTTCAAATCTCATCTAAGTATAGATTATCAAAATTTTAATTAAGCATAATCTATCAAAGAATTATGATTTACGAAATCTATCTTTTATTTATTTATAGAAAAATCATAATTTTATTTTTGCTCACTTTGGAAACTTTTCAAACTTTGATTTCCTACTCCAATTCTGATTTCATGCCCTCTCTTTGTACGAATAAAATTCCTGAAAAACACACTAACAATACCCGAGTAGCATTATTTATATACAAAAATAGGTAACATGAAGGGTATAAATATGCAATATATGGCACTCATCACACCCCCACCCCTATCTTTTGCTAGTCCTTGAGCAAAACCTAACCCTAAAAAGAAAAATAAAAATCCTAACTTACTTTCGCAGGAATCATGATTGCACTTAGTACGTGCAGCAAGCCTTTAAACCCCTAGGTTACCCTAGTGGACGAGTGTTGTCTCGTGAGGGTTTGCAGTGAATATAACCACAAAACTCATGAAGAAAATAGATTAAGAAATAAAGAAAAGAAAAATAAGGATAACAAAAAATTAAGAAAAATAAAAATTTTATACAAAAGAAAGAAAAATCTTTTTTTATAATATTTTCATCAATTAATCTCACGAATATACAAACTCAAGAACGGATTTAGATTATCAAATTTCAAATCGAGTGTCATATCAAATACACTTATCATTTTGATAAAAAATTTAAATCCTATCTTTCAATACCCACTAACAGATAATCCATTGGTTCTTATATATCTACGTGCACGTGTTATAGTCTACTTCGGCCTCGGACTCCAACTCTAACTATTAATTCATCTCCTCTCTTATAACAATTTTTTTCTTTTTTTTTCTCTTTTTTTTCTTTTTCTTAAGAATATTTCACTTTTCATGCGAATATTCACGCATGCTCAGGCGCAAAGTACCCGATTACTCGGTTCATACTCTTTTCTTCTTTTTTTTTTCTTCTTTTTTTTTAAGAATATTTCACTTTTCATGCGAATATTCAAGCTTACTTAGGCACAAAGTACCTGAATACTTTATACTCTTTTTTCACTCTTGAGACTATTATCTTAATACCAGGCGCACTGCATTATTCTATTACTCTCGAGGCTATTACCTCAATACTATGCTTACTCCATTATTTCATTCTCACCTTTTTTTGTTTAGAGAGAGAAAACTTACTCATTCGTTATCATCTTTATCCTTAACATAATAAACTATTGTGAAGTGAAAAATAAATATATACTTGCCTCAAAACTACTGTTAGCGGTATTTATTTTTCGGATTTTAATGTTTTTTTCATAAAATTCAAAGTGTATCGTCCAATCTACTCTCATATCCAATTTTAAATCTAAATTTGTACCTTTATCTGTAATTAGATTGATCTACTAATGAAAATATATAAATAATTTTTTTCTTCAGCTTTTTATTATTTTTTTTAGTTTTTTAATTTTTTTAGTTAGTTACGCTAAAAACTACCCAGAGTGTAAAATAAAGAAACCCAAAAGTCATCTAAAAATAAAATAAAAACTCTAAAAAAAACTAAAATCTTAGAAAAACACAAAGAAAATATTCCATCCCACTCCCCCACACCTAAACTCGTGTATGCGCTCATACGTAAACCAAGTGTGGTATAATATATATGAAAACTATTATACAAATACTATACAAATAATGAGAGTCGTAAAAGTTACGATCTCAATATCATCACCCTATTAATGCATGCAAAGCGGTTACGATCTCTTAATTGCTTCCCACTTTCATAGTGTGTGTGTTTTAAATGTGAAGTGGGTGCATTATTATATCTCATCAACCTCCTACAAGTCACGAAATTACCTGTCTGTAGCTTATGCCGCCCTCGCTTTTTCTTTGTCCACAAGTAAGTATTAACAATTGGGTTAAAAATTTATTTATTATAAACCTCCTAATCATCGTTAGTAACAAGCATACATGTAGAAATATCGTGAGGTGAGAAGTGTGCTATAGGATCAAATGAATGTGGTTGTGGCTCTTCTAAGTCACAAAGTACTGCGAGCTCCTCTGCAAACAAATCCTTAAAATTTTGCTCAAAAATCAATGGCACATTTGCACAAGTATCATCATACATAGAATCAGTATGTGCTAATTCATCTAATAATATGAGCTCATCTTTAAACAATTTCTCAAATGAGGGTTCATCATTAGTGCAAGAGGTCGAATGAGTGTGCAAATTATGAATCATGTTGACCATTGAGGGAGATCGTTGCGTGCTCATTCATATTAGATATGTTCAATGCCACAATCATATTCCCAAACGATAATTTCATGAGGTCATTCGTACAATCAATTAATACATTTGATGTTGCAAGGAATGGTCTACCCAAGATAATGGGAATTTAGTTCCGTGGATTGGAGATCGGCTCAGTTTCTAAGACAATGAAGTCTACAGGAAAGATAAACTCGCCAACCTTATTGAGTACATCTTAAACCATACCAAGTGGTCTCTTGATCGAACGATCAGCTAACTATAATGTGACCTTGGTAGGTTAAATTTTCTTAACCCTAGTTACTGATAAACAGTGTAAGGAACCAAGTTGACACTTGCCCCTAAATCAAGCAACCCCCTATCAAATGTAGTGTTCCCAATAGTGCATGAGATTGTAGGGGAACCTGGATCTTTGTGCTTGATAGTCAATGAGTTAGAGAGGATATGTGAGATATTTGCAGTAAGAAAAACTTTCTCAGGAATGTTTCTTTCTCGTTTCTTAGTATACAAATCGTTGAGGAACTTAGTATAAGTAGGAACCTGTTGTATAATATCAAGGAGTGGAATATTAATCTTCACCTGCTAAAATGTTTCAAGAATCTTCTCTACTTGCGGTGAAAACTTCCTAAACCGATTGGGATATGGTACTTTTGGCTCAGGAACAGGTTCTTCCAAATGATTATGTTACAGTGATGGAGGTGATGGAGATGGTTGTGGAGAAAGAGATGGAAGAGATGTTGTAGCCTGCGAGACAGTAGGTCTGAGATCAGGGGGCATGGCTACATTATTGTCCACTTGCTTGCCAGATCTAAGCGTGTGAATGGCATTGTATTGGTGAACATGCGACTGATTGGAGTTTGAGGAACTGGCATTGGGGTTCGTTATGGGTTGACTTGGAAAGGTACCCTCACCACGTTCACTCAATTAACTCGCTAATTGTCCAACCTGCTGCTCTACATTCTTAATAGATTGAGAGTTTGGAGTAGTTGCTGACCTGTACTCTGAGTAAAATCAGTTGACACTTTCATAAGATTTTGCATGTGTGTGTCAAGATTGGATATATGCGTGTCAAACTTGGAATGAGACTTGAGAAGATTTTCAACGTGTTTCTCAAGTGACTGAATTCGATTTTCTTATTCATTATTAGACCCCTGTTGTAGATGTGAGTGGTTTTGTGCAGGTGGTCTATTCTAGTTCCTCCAGCCAGGATTGTATGTAGGAGCGTTAGAATTATTCATGGGTTATTGATACAAGGCGTTAACATGTTCAAGTGTGGGACCCATGTGATTCGTTAATAATGGACACTCCTCCATAACATGATTCAGAGTTTCGCAATTAAAACATGTGGAAACTTGAATTTGATTTACTTGACCTACCTGTGGAGCACGAGTAGTCTCCAATGCCTCAATTCTCCTCATAAGGACTGCAATTTTAGTTTCAGCAGCTATAGAGTTGTTGACGTTATGAATTCCACCATTATGCGCAGAAGTTGATGCACTGGGTTTCTCAGTGGAACTCTCCCACTGCATAGTCTTCCACGATAGATCCTCAAAAAAGTCCCATGCTTCAACCTCATTCTTTCTCATGAACTCCCCCTGACACATGGACTCAAGATAAGTTTTGGATGTGTAATCGAGTCCTTCGTACATGATTTGACACAACTGTCTCTTTTCTATTGCTTGGTGGGGGCACTGAGCTAATAAGTTCTTGAACCGTTCCAAGTATTTCCAGTAGGGTTCTCCTGGTACTTGACGGAATTAATTGATTTGATTTCGTATCCTTGCCGTCTTATACATGGGATAATACTTCTTAAAAAACACCGCAACGAATTCATCTCAAGTAATGATTGAATCAGTTGGCATACTGTACTTGGCATTATCCTTGAGTGTAAAGGGGATAAAGCGGAGCTTTATTACATCCTTCGATAAGTGCTGCAATTTTATCATCATGCATACTTCCTGAAATTCACTGATAAAGAGATATGCATCCTCTGAATCAGAACCAGTGAATTTAGAAAGCATACTGATATACTGCGGCTTCAACTCATAATGATTACCCGCTGCATGTGGAAGTTTTATCCAATATGGAAGTGATGTGCGTAACGGGTAACATCGATCCTGAAGGATCGGGATCGGTTGGTCCATCTTGGCATCCATGAACAAATCTGATCTCACTAGTCGACCAAATTGATCACGGGTCCAATGTGGCATGAACCAGCGACCGTGAGTGTATACGTGAATTTTCGAAACTAATAAAAGAAATGGGGTGTGGTGGAGATAAAAACTGTGGAATAGATATGATCAAATAAAAATGTGATTCCTATTGCTCCTAAATTTTTTTTATATTGTTTACAGAACCAAGGACCAAAACTACAGAAGTGGAGAAAAATTTGGTTCAGAAGATACCTCTAGGGCCGCTAAATAGCGGTTATGGCTGCTAATTAGCGATCAAACTAGAGAGTTTGACTCTTTAGTTTCTGGTACGCAGTTTTAGAGCTTCCCTAATGCTTTTTCTATTCCTGTATCTGCAATATATGGTCCCTGCACACTTAACACACAATATTAACCCGTAAAACTTTAGAAAAAGTAAGAAAAACACTGTCGATCTTCGGCAACGGCGCCAAAAACTTGATGTGATAATTTAATTGTAAGCGTATAGTGTCGGTTGTAGCACTTAACAGGTTGTCCCATAGAGATCTCAGGTGTTTTGCGATTCTTACTATTTCTTTAGTTCTCGTGGATTAACTAAGAGTTTCTAAATTGAGGGAAGATTGGTTCTAAGTTCTAAATATTAGCCTAGGATTCGAATCCATTAGAATAATAGCCTAATAATAAATTATCTCTTTCATCCTATCTTTTTAATTATGCACGGTTAAGTAACATATTAAAAAGATGATCGTTTAAATTTGATTTTAATCAAGTGTCTCTAAGTATGACCTATCAAGTGATGTGCAAGTATAGACCATAAAAAATAACACTTTTTTTAAAAACAAATCATATCAAGTAGAAAATCTCATAAACAAAAGATATGAAGTAAACTTCAAACCCTAATCTAAGATATGCTATCAAAAGACCGAACTTAAGTATAACCTATCAAAGAAATCAAATTTACAAGTTTATTCAATTCAATTTATTTATAGGAAAATCTTGTTAATGATTCTAGAAATAAACAAAGAATATAAATTCCAAATCTCATCTAAGTATAAATTATCAAAATATTAATTAAGTATAATCTATCAAAAAATTACGATTTACGAAATCTATCTTTTATTTATTTATAAAAAAATCATAACTTTATTTCTTTTTATGAAGAAGATGATATAAATCCATATTAGATCTATTAAACTAACTTCATCTACATCCTAGGGCCAAAGAAAATTAGTTCCACATAATTCTAGTAAGCAAAATCCTATTTTTATTCATGAAAGCAAATAAATCTAATTTCGAAAGCAAATAAATCATACTAGAAACCAATTAACTCTACCTAAAAAACAAATAAATATTAGAAAGCATTAGCGTACCTCTTGAGCACGGTATTATGGCCGTCACCCCTTCAGCAAAACCCTAATTTTATTAATGAAAAACGATTACAAACTTACCGGATTCTCCTTAGAATACAAAGATACGACCAATATATAAGCTTCAGCAATTAAACCCTAATTCTAACAGAACTGAAAAACCACAAAATTACATCGAAACTCTCGAAGAAATATCGTCTGGAACGGCCACCTTTGGACCGCAAATTAGTGGTAAATACCGCTAATTGGCGGCCAAATTATGTGAAATATTCTTGACATTTTTTCCACGGGAAATGTTTTCTTGTTATCTTGTTTCATCTGACTGTATTTCACTTTTACTCCCTGAAACATCGTAGTCTCGTAGTTTTGCTCACTTTGGAAACTTTTCGGATTTTGATTTACTACTCCAACTCTGATTTCATTCCCTCTCCTTATACGGATAAAATTCCTGAAAAACACACTAACAATACTCGAGTAGAATTATTTATATACAAAAAATGGTAATATGAAAGCTATAAATATGCAATATATGGTACTCATCACTATCTTATGGAGCCTTAGATTTTATTGTTTGATTTGGGTTTTTGCAGTTATACCGCAAGCTTTGCAGTTTGTTTAATTTTGATACCAAAGAGTTTAATCCTAGAGCCAGACTCCTTCCATTTCTCTTATATTCTTAATCCCATCATTTTGTCCCAATCGATGGTTGTTCGAATTTTTGCTGATTTTCTATCTAGATCCACATATTTTGATACAAATTGAATCATTCCTATCCAATTCCACTATTGGGTTTACTAGTCCATTTGCCTCAAATCGACTTGTCGCATGTTTAATTTACACTCCAAATGAGGATGATGTGATCAAAACAATTTACTTTCATATTTTTGATTGCTTAATCATATCAGTCTTCAGATAAATAGTTCGATCGAGCCTTAAACAACCTCAATCAAGATGGTTCTTTTGAAAAAGTTACTAACAATTAATCAAAAATAACAATAAAATCCAATTATAAGTTGAGTAAACCTCGAGATTCCAAATAACCTATGATAGGCCATCCAAAATCTCTGGACGAGATGTCTTGTGAAGATATCCTCTACCTAAAATCTTCTCGAATTCTGTTTTATGATCAAGTGTTTCGTTGGATTCATCTTATCATGATTCTCAAATCAACATATCTATTTGCCTTATTTTGACTCTGGATGAGAGAATTATACTCTTTCAAATTTGATGATCGAAACCAACATCCAAGATCGATTTGGTTACATCCTTCTCATTTTAAATGATCTAATTTGATTTTTCCCGTTAATCATTAATCCCAGCTAAAATGTCCAATCTCTCATCCATGATACTTCCTCATTTTATGATAAATTAAATCCAAACTTAAAAATCAATACTCAAATCTCAACCTTTTGATTGATCTTCAGTTCAAAGAATTGCGATTCAGCCTTATCTGCATCGATGGGGCCCCATGGGTCCCACCTTTCGGACTGAGTATGGTAGGGTAGCCAGGGTATTTAATAGATTTTTGGGGGTTTTCAATTGTAAATAGCTAGCCACTCCCCTACATTCAGTCGAATGCCTCTAAGAACTTCAGAGATCAGAAAATCATTCATCTCCATAGGCATCTAGAATATTTGGAGCTCGAACAATGTCTAAATGGTGAGAAATCATTGATTGATTGGTGTTGAGGGATCCTGTTCTTCGCAATTGTAGGCCCGAATAACCACAAATTTCATTTATCACTCCTTTCTATCCAAAGAAGCTTCTCTAAGATCTTCCCACATATATTTTACTATTGTTAATTTGTTTAATTTAGATATATTTAGAATTAATTAATGATAGAAAACTAAGTTTTACAGGTTTACTATAAAACAAGTGTTTAACTCTGAATCATATCAAATCTTTTCCAATAATCCTCCATATAGCTTGTTTTCGGGTTTGGGCTTCAGCTCTCAAAAGGATAATCCCTACGAACGAGGGCTCTTTATTCTAGTTTCTATTTCATATTTTTATTTCTTAATCTAGATAATTACATGCATTTTCTAATTAACTGCGTTTTACATTTCTTCTAGCAGGATTTGTGAGATAAGCACGAGGAAGATCAAGTGATTAACAAAGTTCAGCTTTCTAACGACTCCAACCCACACTTCTCCCAATTTTCACTAAACTTGGTATGGTAATCGTGATACACTACAATATTAAAAACCTAAAGCTGGCGTGCACGACTTTAATTTAGATGCAAACATGAGATTGCAAGTTATTGCAGATTTAAACTAACATAATGACGATCGCGATGGGAACAACATGCCTAGATCGTGCCCACTTGAGATGCCTTTTTTTCCTTTACTTGCTTGCGAATAATTTGCTTCAAGCACGTAATTTTTAGGGACATTTGAATTTTTTTCATTTCTTATTTTTAATTTTCTAAAGAGGCTTGTGAGGGTTAATGAAACTTGGTATAGATTATGACAACGAAAGACCGGAACTGTATTAACTCCATTTTCTCTGGCAAGATAATTAAGGATATTTATTTTAATTTTAGTATTCTCTCTAATATTGGTTTTACGGGATTCTTTGTAGAACAGTCCTAACACTCTTGTCTACAGGATTATTCTACGTATAACTATTCCAGCATTCTTTTTTGCAGGATAGATTTATTTGTGTGGTTTAATTTTTACAAGAAAATTTTTGTCACCTAAATCCATATTTCAAAAAAAAAAAAAGTAACATACCATTTGCATGTCCATTGTTTTAAAAATTAAAAAAACAGATACCTCATGTTCCTGCACAATGAGGTTGTGGTTTATCGTTGCTTTACAGTTACTTTTTTTTGCTTGCGTCACTCGCCATCACAAGATAGTTGTGCTTCGATTCTTTTTAGATCTTTACACACTATATTTGCTCTTATAACTGTTTGGGATCACTAGGGCTCCGAGACTTATGGAAGAGTTCATAAGATTGCCTCACCTACTTCCTGAGCCCCTGCTAAGGCCAGCTAGGCTAGTGCTCTACCACGTTTGGAGTGAATCAATGAAGAGACTTAGGATGAATCTAAAGCAACTGACCTATTATCTTAGGCCGGTTATTTCCAAACCTCAATGACTACAATGGTAGTAGTGGTGTTCTGCCTACCCAAAATTATTGTGGAACATATTTCAAAAACTGATTCAAGCTGCTTCATGCAGAAAACGTGGTGGCTATGATGGACAGCTGCATGGAGGAGATCATTGATATGGTATCATTGGAGAGTGAAGAGCGCATCTCACCGAGGGACGGTAATTAGGAGCATCACATATATGCATCATCATCTAATCAAACGAATATCTTGAGTTCATTAACTAAACTTCAACATGATGTATTTCATTACTTTTTAATTTTCATCCCTGGAACAAAAAGAAGAGATAAGAGACATGATTTTGAAAACCATTGCTAGAAAAAAACAGAAACATATTTCCGGTCTCCATTTAAATTTCTTGACAACTCTGCCAAAAGTAAGACGCGACCCTAGTGCACTTGCTTTGTCAAGCTTGTCAGCATAAGCCAATCATGCCTAGTCAAAGTATAACACACACCCGTTTCACCTTGAACCAAGATGTGCACCTTGCTAGCATGTATCCCGAAGGTATTCTTCCACAATCGAGACATTCTACAGCAAATATACATCATGATCCCAATTATTTGCTTAGCACGTGTAACAACCCTTTTTTTTGCATTTAATTTACTTCTTTTAAAAATAAATAAATAAAATAAAATCTGGAAAAAAAATTTATTTTTCTTATGAAATCATATCTAATATGATGACATCTAGAAAGGTGGTGGAATCTAAAATAAATTCTTAGATTTACCCTTATCTAAGAACTGGTTATTTGAATCCCCAACTAATAAGAGTCTATCTCAACCATCTAACTCCCTATAAATAAATAAAAATAAAATACCTTTCTCTCTTCTGAAACGCAGAGAATTTCAGAACGTACGGGAGGAAGAGAGAAAGGAAGGGAAAAAAAAGGAGGAAGGAAGGAATTCAGGCGAAGGTGAGCTCTTTGGACTCACTATAACATGCTATAATTATATTTATTTCTCCAATTTGTATTATTCCCAATATGATTTGCAACTGTTAAGATAAGATTTTATTTTGTCAGTGTCCAATTAATCTTGTAGTTTATTGTAATAATATGTGTTTACTACGTGATTAATTCAAGCAATGAGATTATTTATTTTTTAAGCAATACCACTGCTCAAATCAAGTACTTACTATAAAGCATGTCAATGAGATGTACTGTTTACATTTTCTTCTGTTCTATTATAGAATAGTTTGTCAAATAATTTTTTTTAATACTTTCCTCACAGGTAGACGCTACAATGAAAGATAAGAACATGTATAAATTTAAATTAAATATATATAGACAAAGATACTGATTAATGTCGTATTGATTTAGAATGACACTTTGATCTTTCTTAACCCTTCATATTTCATTATAGTTTTAAATTGTCATCTCAAATCAGTTTGAAATATTTGGATGCTAACTATATTACAATTTCGTTCAGATTAACTATATTTGACAAAAATATTACCTTCATATGTGCATCTAATTTTGATCCTTTATAAAAGTTCTAGAAATCAATGTTAAGAATTGGAACTATGAATTTTGTAGAATCCATAATTAAAATTTATATGCTAAAAGTCCACAAATTTATGGATTGTCCCTCTAAAAAGGAAAAAAAAAAAAAAGACATAAATCTGTTCTGTTCTGAACAGAACATTGTTCAGTGTTCTATTCTGAACAGAACAGTGAAAATAGATTGTTCTGAATAGAACAGTACTGTTCTGCACTTCTGAACAGTACTGTTCTGCATAGCAGTTCTATACTGTTCTGTTGAACAGTACAGAACAGTACTGTTCTGAACAGAACAGAACAGTTCCATTCTGTTTTGAACAAAACCACAGTTCTGTTGAACAGCCAAAAAAAAAAAAAAAAAAACTATTCAGTGATTTTATTTGAGTACGATATTTTAAGTTTTAGTTCTTTATAATTATTAGTTAATATGTCATTTACAATTCCTATAAGGAGCATATTATGGTCTTGATTATATCTCTTCAGAAAGTCATTTATATTATTAATCACCACTCTTGTTTCCAATAATATAATTCTTTTTTTCTTTATTTTTGTTCATAAATAATTTTTAGCATGCCTTCTTATATATATATATATATATATATATATATATATATATATATATATATATATATATATATATATATATTTATATTTATACTCACACACCTCACATTTTAGAAATATTGTTTACGAAACTTATCATCGTTTTTTTTCACTATTCTTTATTGTGGTTGCTTTAAGCCAGCATAAGAAAACCTTTACCATTAAAGAGAAAAAAAAGAGAGTAGTTAAACAAGACGTGATAAACTACTGACTGAATGCAAATTGCTATCATATGTGATTGGTAGTGAATTATTAATTACTGTGTTTTTTTAATATTACCGTTACTGCCACTGAGTACTGAAATTTAATAATGACTACCAATCCATTTAACTAAACTTGAACAACCAATATTGAATTGATACACACTAGGGCATATGAATTTTAATAGCTGGACGTAATTATGCCTCTGTTTTACATTTTGGGAGGATCGGAATAGGCTCTGATCATTATTGCGCCACTATTTTCCTTTATGAGAGGATTGGGATAGGCTACGATCACTACTGTACCACTGTTTCCTTTTTTGGGAGGATCAGGATAGGCACCGATCACTACTGCGCCATTGTTTCCTTTTATGAGAGGATCGAGATAGGCTCCGATCACTACTGTGCCACTGTTTTCCTTTTTGGGAGGATCGGGATAAGCTCCGATCAAATTTTACTATTCCATTTTTCCGGGGGTAGACGGAAATACGTTCAGCCCATTCAAGTTCATATTTTCCTCAATTTTCAAATAGCATAATTAAAAGACATCAACTAAAAATGAAGAAAAAAAATACTAATGACAATCACATAAAACGTTCGAATACGAGATTGCATACCTTTTATTTGCATATGACTGTTCACGTTATTGAGACATTATTGTAAATTTTTTGTGTTCTACTATTTATCACTGGATCGCTTTACTAACGATCCTGATTATGCATGACCAGATGCAGACATTTATCAAGAGGTAAATCCAGCAGAAACAGAACAGGATGCGACATACTTTAAAATACAGGCAGATCTACATGAGTGATGAAATTTTTTTTTGTTAATTACTTTTATATTAGGAAAATGTAATAAGTGCATATAACACTTCATTTAGTTCTGCGTGAGACATTTCTTTTATTCAGAAATAATTTTATCGTAGTGACATTTTGTTGGTTTTATTTATAGGAAATTATTATTACCTTGGTTGGAGAAAAAAATTATCATTTATTGATATTTGTTATTCAAATTCTATTGTGTTGTAACTGTAATGTTTTTTTTGAGGCTTGTCGAGTTGTCATTCGACGCCGAAAGCTTTAGCTATCCACACTATGCAAAGTGGGGCGTTACAGGTGGTATCAGAGTCCAGGCTCTTTAAGACTTGAATTTCATTACAGTAAAAATGATATTGACTTAATTTTGTTATGCCATTTAAGGTTCAATACGACTATATATTATATTATATTTTATATATATATATATATATATATATATATATATATATATATATATATATATATATATATATATGTGATTTTTCTATGTATACTATGTATATGAATTTACTTTCACTATTATTATTATTATTATTATTTAATTGATGTTTATTTTATCACGTTTCTTCAGAAGGATGGCTCGTCGGGCTAATAGGAATGGAGCAAATTCTAGTTCAACCTCGAACACCATTGATGCCAATGAAATGTTGCGATTGCTCAGTAGGATGGCTGATGCACAACAACAACAGGCCGAAGCTTTTCGAGTAGGAGTGATGGCGGCTTAGACAGAACCGAGGGACTAGTGTCCTAAAGAAATATCTGATTTCAGGCCCCTTCATCCATCTAGTTTCTTGGGACTGTAGGAGTCTTGGAGGCTAAGCAGTGGCTCATGCAAATAGAAGACTTATTAAGAGCAACTCGGATTCCAGATGCTGACAAAGTAAGTATCGTCAAAATTTAATTGACAAATATAGTAAGGACTTGGTGACAATCAGAAGAGAACAGACTAACCCTACCAATCTCGTGGGATACTTTCACAACAAGTTTCCTTACTAGGTTCTTTCCTAGAGCAGCCAGGAGAGAAATGGAGCACCAATTTATTAACTTGAGGCAGGGGGGAATAACAATAGAAGAGTATGCATCAGATTTTGTTCGTCTGAGTCGATTTGCGCCATACATGGCATCAGATGAGGCAGATCGTACGCATCGCTTCCAACGGGGATGAAAGTTAGATATCCAGAAGTATTTAGTAACCTCTAGAATGGAGACCTATGTAGAAGTTATTGATACAACTCGGGATATACAACAAGTAGTAAATAAGGAAAGGAGGGTTTAGCCTTCTGCACCCAAGAGGTTGGCCAGTCAAATATTGGGAGGAACTTCATCTAGGAATGCTGAGAAGCGTCTAGTCATTTCTTTGCAACAGAAGGTTACTTGCACACATTGCCAGAAGCCAGGACACACTATCAAGGAGTGTCGGTATGAAAACAACTTATGCCTAATATGTGGATCAAGTGAATACAAGATCGGAGATTGTCCAGGAAGGAGAAACATGGGGCCAACGTATTGCCTTCCAGTATCTCAACAACAACAATAGTCACAAAAAGATCAGAATGGCAATCAGAATAGGCGACCACTTCTGAGTTTATGAGCAGGCTAAGAAGAATAAGACAATGGATAAGGGACGTGGCCAAGCATATAACCTAACTGCAGAGCAAGTAAAGAAGTCAGGTGACGTAGTGGCAGGTATGATTCTAGTATATCATGTACCTGCATCAGTTTTATTTGACTCAGAAGCATCACATTGTTTTATTTCTTCTACATTTATGACACAACATGCTATACCTTATGAGAACCTGAATATTAGATGGAAGATAAGTACGGGTAACGGGGGTATTGTTTCTACTCAAATATGTAAATTGTGTCCTGTAGTAATTTGTAAAAGGGAATTTTATGCTAATTTCCTAATTATCGATACTCACGGATTTGATGTAATATTGGGAATGGATTGGTTAAGTACATTACATGCAATTACTAATTGCCGGAGGAGAAGCATTGTCTTCAAGATACCGAATTACCCGGAGTTCGAGTTCATAGGGGACAACAGTACCAAAGAACATGCAAAATATAGAGCTCAACCTACGGGAGGAGTAATAGTCCAAATGGATGCCATACCAGTTGATATCCCAGTGGTGTCAGAGTTTTTGGACATCTTCGAGAATTTCTCAGGATTATCACTAGACAGAGCAGTGGAGTTCGCTATTGAGCTTCTCCCTAGCACTACACCGATCTCTCAAGCACCCTATCGAATGGGGCCAACAGAGCTAAAAGAAGTGAAGGTACAATTAGATGAGTTGGAGGCTAAAGATTTCATTAGACCAAATACTTCCTCTTGGGGTACACCAGTACTTTTGACTGAGAAGAAAGATGGAGGCAAAAGATTATGCATTGATTACAGGGGATTAAATAGGGTCACTATCAAAAATCGATAACCACTACTGAGGATTGATGATTTGTTCGATCAGCTTGATGATGCTAGGGTAATTTCCCAGTTGGACCTTAAGTCTGGGTATCACCAAGTGAAAATGAGGGAGTCTAAAACAACATTCCAAATTCGATATGGGCATTTTGAATTCTTAGTGATGCCATTCGGAGTGACGAATGCACCTGCAATTTTTATGAACTTAATGAATCGACTTTTTCTTCCATATTTCGATAAATTCGTTGTTGTGTTCATAGATGACATATTGGTGTATTCGAGGTCCGAAGGGGATCACACTAAGCATTTAAGAATAGTTTTAGAGACACTAAGGAGAAACTATATGGAAAGCTCAGCAAATACGAATTTTGGCAAAAAAGTGTTTCATTCTTAGGACACATTGTTTTTCAAGATGGAATCTCAGTCGATCCTAGGAAGGTCTCAACAGTGAAGGATTGGCTGATACCGAAAAATATTTCAAAGGTGAGGAGCTTTCTGGTATTAGAAGGCTATTATTGGAAGTTCGTTCAAGACTTTTCTAAAATTGTAGGACCTCTGACCAAGCTCCTGAAGAAAGGGGAGAGGTACAACTGGACAGTTGAATGTGATGTAGTTTTCAATGAGTTGAAAGGAGGCTCACAACAACACCAGTGTTAGCCGTGCCGGAAGGGACCGAAGAAATGGTTGTATACAATGATGCATTCAGTAGAGGGCTAGGTTGTGTGTTGATGCAGCGAGAACGAGTAATAGTTTATGCCTCTAGACAA